>VONZ01000060.1:1815000-2019639 GCA_012976165.1 Labeo catla | reverse complement strand
GACAGAGACCAGAGGTCGTATTTCCGTGTAACACCCGGAAGTGGAAGGAATGTCATTCTACTGCAGGACAAACACGAGACTGTCATGTCTGGCACAATGATGCGATAGGGCTAAATGAACGAGCTGTAGTTGTGTTGTATGATAACTGTAAATAATAAAAATGACTGCACTAACGTGTAGGTTTATTAAACTTGCTGATGTTTTGCTAAGAGGAGCGCCAGTAACCATTTGCCGAGTTGGAGCAGCGCTGCAGAGGTATTTGATGTTAAAAACAGAATATTAATATCTTAACTTAATGTAATCTTTAATTCAAGATCATGTATAACATAGATTCTCGTTTCATAATTTTATAGCAATAATTGTGAGTTTGAACTTTTGTAGAAATACAGCATAACTTATTATTTAGGCGAATTATTCAGTAGCATCACGTAACCACTTTATTTAATGTTACTGTCAGTAGTATTGCATTATTTTAACGTGATATTTATGTACAGTACCCGTTTTCTGTGTCTTCAGTAGAGCTCCTGTCATTCATTGTATAAGGACACATCGGACAAACACATGGTGGGATGAGCACCTCACAGAAGATAATGCTTCCTTTCTGAAGAAGGCCGTTACAGAGGAATATAAACAACAGACCACAGACAAACTCAACCCTCTCAAGGATGAGCCCTGGCCCAGACATGAGTGGGTGGAAGGTGGGTCACACCGTCAGAACCCCTGCAGTCTGTGGGGGTCCTTTTGGCAACAGTCCTAAGGGAGGCAGCTTGCTTGTGCTCATAGCTGTGTTGTTTATATGAATACCTGATTACGACTATGTAACCAGTGTTTATGCTTGTATTGATTTGTAATCTGCATCTCCTCAGGGAGTCGGAGAGTCGGTCTTGTGGCTGTTAAACTCGGAATGATGCCTGTGTGGACTAAATCTGGAGAGAGACACGTAGTGACCATGCTGCAGGTAAAGAGGATACAAGTTCATCACCTTATTACAGAGGAGATGACAGCAATTTATATATAAATTATATATATATTTTTATAAACAGTAAGATTTTTAATGTTTCTATCTGAATATATACTACCAGTCAAATGTTTTTGAACAGCAGTAAGATTTTTAATGTTGTTTTAAAGAAGTCTCTTCTGCTCATCAAGCCTGCATTTATTTGATCCAAAATACAGCAAAAGCAGTAATATTGTGAAATATTTTTACTATTTAAAATTAACACTTTTCTTTTTCAATATATTTTAAAATGCAATTTATTCCTGTGGTTTCAAAGCTGAGTTTCATTACTCCAGTCACATGATCCTTCAGAAATCATTCTAATATTCTGATTTGCTGCTCAAAAAACATTTATTATTATTATAATGTTGAAAACAGCTGAATAGAATTTTTTTCAGGTTTCTTTGATGAATAGAAACATGATGAATAGATGAAATATAAATCTTTTGTAGCATTATAAACGCCTTTAACATAACTTTTGACTAATTTTAAGCATCCTTGCTAAATAAAATTATTCATTTAATATTTCTCCCCCCCCACCCAAACATCATACTTACTCCAAGCTTTTAAATGGTATAGTGTATAATATTACAAAAGCTTTATTTTTTCAGATAAATGGTCATCTTAGGATCTTTCTATTCATCAAAGAATCCTTGTCTTAAATACTGATGATAATAATAAAAATAAAAAATGTTTCTTGAACAGCAAATCAGCATATTAGAATGATTTCTGAAGGATCATGTGACACTAAAGGCTGGAGTAATGATGCTGAAAATTTAGCTTTGATCACAGAAATAAATTACATTTTGAAATAGAAATTCAAATAGAAAGCAGTTAATTTAAATAGTCAAAATATTTCACAATACTACTGCTTTTTCTGTATTTTGGGTCAAATAAATGGAGGCTTGGTGAGAAGAAGAGACTTCTTTAAAAAACATAAAAAAATCTTACTGTTCAAAAAATTTTGTCAACCTGTCAGAGTGATTTATATTTTACATTTCAATTATTAAATTGACCATTATTGATTGAGTCACTTCATCTGCCACACAATATTAATAAAACAATATTAAAGAACAGCATTATGATTCTTTAACTAATATTGTCCAGTAGTGTATGTTTAACATGTTGTGACAACTCTACATCTAGCCAACTCTAGTCTCAAAATTTTACTGAATTGGTGCATTAGTGATAAATACAATTAATCTTGTACTCCTGAGGTATGGAAACAGTTAAACGTAGTTAAAGATCTGTAAAAACACCAGAATCAGCCTCCATGGAGTCCCTGAGCATGATATTTTTTCCAAGCTTGTTTAAGGAAGCTGAGCTTCCCATGGTATCTCAATCAAATATGACATTAACACATCCAAATCTCTCTCTTAGGTGCAGGACTGTCATGTGGTGAAACATCTACCCAAAGAAGAATATGATGGGCGCACAGCAGCTCTGATTGTGGGTGGAAAAAACGTCTCTCCGTTTCATGTGAGTAAGAAATGTCTTTAACGTTTTTCAGTAAGACTGTTCTTGTCCACACACTTTCTCCCCCTCATAACGAACCCTGGTCTCTTCACCTTTCTGGCAGTCGTTGACCTCTCAGGATAATATACTAGAGCTTTTCTGCTTCTTTGGAGAGGGAGTATAATAAGACCTGAAGAGCTCCTGGAGAGAAATTACTGGGCTCTCAGTAGCTGTAGAGGTCACCTTTGTGTGTGTGTGTGTGTGTGTGTGTGTGTGTGTGTGTGTGTGTGTGTGCGCGTGCACATGTGAAGGAAAATTAAATTGGAAAACCAGGACTTCTCATCTTCTGTGCAACTTTTCTCATTGTATTCTTCTCTCGCTCCTCTCTCTCGCTTGTCTTTCTCTATTGGTGCTAGAAAAAAAAAAGACTAACAGTGATGGACAGATGTGAGTTTGATAAAAAAAGAGGAACAGCTGAACTAAACTCTTCTATGGAGTTTGTGATGGAAAAAAACTTTGGTCGTGTTCCTTCTTTTTTTCTTTTTTTCTTTTTGGCAGTAAGCTGGTGTGTATGTTTGTGTGTCATGTGTCTATATTTGACAGCTGCCACAAAGTGCTGCTTGAAGTATAATTGTCAATTGTCCTGACCTTCAGTCTGAGTCTTCAGTCTCTCCAGAGCCGGTCAATCAACTCCCAAAACACAGCAGAGCAGTTTGGGTTTAATGTATTCTCTATTTCATTCTCCCTTTCTCCTTTTGTAGGATTATATAAGTTAGCAAATCACTTGAAGTAACTGAAAGTCAATCTGTCTTTCTCACAGAGGCCAGAGGGATATTTAGAGGTTTTCCGGAATGCAGGAGTTCCTCCCAAGCAGAAACTCACCACTTTTTGTGTGTCAGACAATGCCATCATCAAACCAGGTTAGTTCACCTGTCAGAACTCTTTGCTTATCGCCAGATAAAGAATTAAGTAATTTCAGGTGTAGATAAAATTTTTGTGATTTTTATTTTTATTTTTTTTTGTTTTGTTTTTTTTGTTGTTTTTTTTTTTCTGTTTTTATTTTTTCTTGTCATGTATTGTTTTTTTTTGTTTTTGTTTTTGTTTTTTGTTTTTTTTTTTTTTTGTATTTAGTTTTTTCTTTTTTTCATGTTTTTTCTGTTTCTGTAATTGTTGTTGTTGTTGTTGTTGTTGTTGTTTGTGGTGTTTTTTTTGTTTTGTTTTTTTTTACTAGTTTTTTCTGTTTTGTATGTAGTTTTTCATGTTCTATTTTGTTTTTCTTTTTTTCTGTTTTGTATTATAATAATAATTATTATTATTATTATTATTATTAGTAGTAGTAGTAGTAGTAGTATTATTATTATTATTATTATTATTATTTATATTATGGTTTGTTTAGTTTTTTTCTGTTTTGTATTGCTTTTCTTATTTTTTACTATTTTGTTTTTCTTTTTTCATGTGTTTTTTTTTTTTTCAGTTTTGTATTATGATTATTATTATTATTATTATTATTATTATTATGGTTTGTTTTGTTTGTTTTTGTTGTTTTTTTCTGTTTTATATTTAGTTTTTCTCTTTTTTTAACTATATTGGTTTTCTTTTTTCATGTTTTTTTTTCTGTTTTTTTTTTATCATCATTATTATTATTATTATTATTATTATTATTATGGTTTTGTTTTGTTTTTTTTATTTTTTTTTCTTGTTTTTTTCTGTTTTGTATTGTTTTTCTTGTTTTTCTTTCTTTTTCCATGTTTTTTTGTTTTGTATTATTATTATTATTATTATTATTATTATTATTATTATTATTATTATACATTTTGTTTGTTTTGGTCTAGGCACTCCTCTCTATGCAGCTCACTTCCGTCCAGGACAATATGTGGATGTCACAGCCAAAACGTAAGTCAAATAGACACACACATAGTGTAAAAACAGGTTTTAGGGCAAAACTTTTATGCTTCTTGTACTTCCACTTTTATACACTGTGGCTCTTTTGGCTGTGCATGGTTTCATGATCTTATGAGCTGATGATTAAAACCAACAGTATGATATTGTTCTTTCCCCTCATTCTTAAATTAAATTTTAAAGTTTTGCCGCTGAACTTCACTTTCTGACATAAATGTAATGAAAGGGAGATGCATTTTTCAAATGCTGACAAAAAACTTGATTGGCTGATACTTTGGTCAGCAGAAAGCTGACATCCTACTGTCTCAAAAGGGAGTGACTGATATCACTCTGTTCCTTTTACCCCCCTTTCCTCTTCCGTCTAATTTCATCTCCTCATCAAATAATGAGCGTGTGAATCTTAGTGAGCGAGTCCTTGGGGATTTACAATAATTTGTCATTTTCCCATTAGAATAATAAAAAGAACAGTATTCTAAAATACTTAAAATTGTGTGCATTTTCAGCGGAATTGCAGAAATGATTGTTTCAAACCACTGGTTGATCCAAGGTCGGGTTCTTTAACAGGGCAGTGATTTGATGGCGCCACAGTATTTTGGGTGAATTTACAAACAACTTACTTCTGTTTGTCTCTGCATACTAAGCTGGGATAAAGAATTTTAGCATTGAAAGAAATGACACCCATCACCTTTAATGAAGAGAGCCTTGCTTTAAAGAGCTCTTGAATCATCATAATGTCAGAGTCATGTCAGCCCTATTTCACGCCTGAGATCCTGCCAGTCTGCGACTTCATTCACATATCTCTTACGTTGTTGTACAGCCTATGATGACAAAATACTCTGTTTACATTTTTACTGCATTGAACTGTTGATCTTTTTTATTGTAGAATTGGCAAAGGTTTTCAGGGAGTGATGAAGCGCTGGGGGTTCAAAGGTCAGCCAGCTTCCCATGGACAAACGAAAACACACAGGAGGCCAGGCTCTCTGGGACCGGGAGGGGTAAGCTTTTTTTTTTTTTTGGTACTTATCCACTTTATTCTTTAACATGGAAGTAAGCCTATGGACGAGACTTCCAGATCATTAGCTGCTATAAGGAGTTGAAGAAGTCTACTTCCAGAACAAAAATTTACAGATAATGTACTCACCCCCTTGTCATCCAAGATGTTCATGTCTTTCTTACTTCAGCCATAAAGAAATTTTTTTTTGAAGAAAGCATTTCAGGATTTTTCTTCATATAATGGACTGCTATGGTGCCCTGATTTTGAACTTCCAAAATACAGTTTAAATGTGGTTTCAAATGATCCCAAATGCAGTTGTAAACGATCCCAGCTGAGGAAGAAGGGTCTTATCTAGCGAAACGATTGGTTATTTTCATTTAAAAATACAATTTAAATACTTAATATCTTAATATTTAAATATCTTAAACGCTCGTCTTGTCTTGCTCTCCCTGAACTCTGTGTATTATGGTTCAAGACAGTTAGAGTATGTCGAAAAAAAATAAACATATTTTTTCCCTCAACTTCAAAAATCATTTCAAAATCATCCTAAATCGCTGCAGAAGTACCAACCCAGTCTTTGCAAAGTGATCATGCAAAGAAGATCAAACACCCTTAACAAAAAAAAGGTAAAACAGCAAAATAGGATGATTTTAAAGTTGAGTGAGAACATGAGATGGGAGTTTTTCAACATACCCTAACTGTCATGAAATGGAAAAAAAAAAAAGTTCAGGCGAGACAAGATGAGCATTTGACATTAAAAAGTATATAAATTGTAATATTTTTATGAAAATAACCGATCATTTTGCTAAATAAGACCCTTCTTCCTCGGCGGGAATCGTTTACAACCGCATTTGGGATTGTTTACAACCACATTTAAACTACATTTTGGAAGTTCAAACTCCAGGCACCATAGCAGTCCATTATATGGAGAAAAAGTCCTGAAATGTTTTCTTCAAAAAACAATTTCTTTACGACTGAGGAAAGAAAGACATGAACATCTTGGATAACAAGGGGTGAGTACATTATCGGTCAATTTTTGCTCTGGAAGTGAACTTCTCCTTTAGTAAGAAGAATAACAATGTGCGGTAAACGGTAAAACTGTTTGCACTACAAACCAGTGTGTTCATAATTAATATAATATATATTAAAATAATATGGTAACACTACCAATTTCCAATATCTAGGAGCAAAACAAACGGTTTTGTACAGCTAAAAATAGACTGGAAGCCAGACACATTAAATTTACAAATGGCTCTTATTGCAGTTTGCAGAAATAATGTGGATAGAGGGTCACTTCGTGCTAGTGGGCTTTGCAGTGTGATTCCTGTGTTTTTTCTAGAGATGCATGATATATTGGCAGTGTTTTTTGTTTTTATTTATATATAAACTACTGTCAAAAGTGTGGAGTCAGTAAGATTTTTTAAAAATTAATACTTTTATTCAGCAAGTATGCTTTAAGTTTATCAAAGTTTGAAAAAAGTATTTATTATACATTGTATTGTATTATTATACATATACAAAGTTATTCTACTTTTTTTTTATTTTTTTTTTTACCTTCATATAATCCTGAAAACGTAGCACTAGGCCTGTTAAATTACTTTGGGATAAGACATTATTTTCTGCAGTTGTGCCTGATTTAAATTTAAAAGCAGTTTTCCACTGTACATGATGCTTGGTGTAGTTTGAAGCACACAAAAATGACAAATCTTTTTTGTTGTAATCATTTGATATGTAGATTGACCTAATAGCGACTTGTATATCACTTTCAAAACGTATGTGATCATCAGTAATCAGTATCGACAAAATTTCCATATCGGTGCATCTGTAGTTTTTTTCCTGTTGATCTTTTCTGTTAATATTTAAGCTAGATCTGTAAAAATGGAGGCAGTTGTTCGATCCAGATTAAAAATGGTCACAGAAATGCTGGGAACTAATTGAATTTCTTCTCAGGAACACAATATGTTCCCCCACACCCCATATTTTCAGATATTGACCACTTTCCTCTCTCAGACTTTCACGTCAGTCATTTCAGGTAGCTGAAACTGTCCCGTAATGTCTCTCAGGAGAGTTTAGCTTGACCTCGGCATGCCCTTTGAATGGTTAATGGATGAGTAAAGTAACTTGTCTCCTTGCTCTCAGGACCCTGCAAAAGTTTTCAAAGGAAAGAAGATGCCAGGCAGGATGGGAAACATTTACGACACCACTCATGGCTTGAAGGTACACCTACCAGAAAGTACAAAATCATTTAGAAACTATTTGAATGTAAATGTTTGTCCTTTTTGTTTGTTCGTAAATCCAAATGCATGTTCTGCTGATATTTCTGCTCTGCATTGCAGATATTGGGTGGCATAAACATTTTTTGTAGTGAATTTTGTGTAGTGTGACAAGCAAACAAATTAAATTCATTTATTTCACATCAAAATACACAGCAAGCACAATTTTAGAGCTCAGCTGTGCCATAATATTTTGTGCTCCGGAGGCACCGACTGTAAAGTCACCTGCTGTCACACTAAGAAAAATCATTTGTGAGCATTTGTAGTTCTTTTCTCTGACAGGTATGGAGGGTGAACACCAAGTATAACATCCTCTACGTCAACGGTTCTGTCCCGGGTCACCGCAACTGTCTTGTTAAGGTAAAACGCCTCGCACATACTCAAACTCTCAAGTGTGTGAAGCCAAATGCATTTGCCCTCAGGTAGAATATCTTTTTGAAGGTGAAGAATCTGCTTTTATCTTTTCTGTGTCCATCTTCACATTCAGCAGTGTTTAGCTAAAAAAAGAGTTGTGTACTGTACTGTCCATGCCAGCACAAGCACTGACCTTGGCACACGAACGCACACACTCGTGCTGAGTGATTCATCTATATCAATACGCAGAGGCGTTTATGTGTCCAAAGTGCATCAGTGAATCGATCATACGTGGTCAGCATTTCGTCTTGTAGAGTTTGCTTACATACACACTCAACCGAAAGTTTTGACTCTTTCAGAGTATGACTTCATTCAAAAATAGGTGACTTATAATACATAGTCAAGTGTATTCTCCAGGTGTTTATACGTAGTGCTTACGTTTGCTTGATCAGGTCAGGGACTCGATTCTGCCCACTCGGTTGGAGAATAACAAGAACCCGCCGTTCCCCACGTTCTTTGCTGATGGAGACGAGGAGATCCCGGAAGACCTTTTCGATGCGGACATGTTCCAGTTTGGGGAGCCCATGCCTGAATGAGGTTGTGACCCCACAATTCTTGCTTACCCTGGTGAAAAATGCTGAGCATGACATGACCCTCGATCAGGGTCTTTCATCTAGTGCATTCAGCATTTATGAGCTGAAAGACTTTTCAAGAAGTGATTTTGTCAAGTAAACACAGGTTCAGGTACAGAGTAAACTCATATTTCTGTATAACAGCTGAATCATGTTAAAGTGTCAAATGCAGTTGTGTATTTAAACAATAAAACCTGTTTGATTATAATTACTGAATTTGTTTTATTTTATTGTGTATTAGGAATAAAACACTGTACTGTTTATATATATATATATATATATATATATATGTATATATATATATGCACTAATACAGTATAAAACACTAATAATATAACAGATAATATATATTAAAAATAAGATTCTATAAAAATAAGATTTTTTTAAAAGGTGAGGTCCAAAATAAATATTTTTTGTAAATTATGAAACTTTATTTTTTAAAAAAGTTTAAAAATTCACAATTTGCACAATTACTAGAAATATGTACCTTGGATATTACACAATTTGCATACATACAAAATGTGTCAGAAAAAGACTCCAACTCGGACTTTGGAACAGTTCTGTAGAATGGCCCATATTCGATTCGATTCTGATTCACAAGCTTGCGATTTTATATTTGATTCAATATTGATTATTTTGGACATATATATCAGGAACATTACATGCCAAATTTTCTCATGGAAAACAACATATCTCAACTAATGCTGTAAAATATACATGAGAGTCAGTTGATACTACATTATTTTAATACTGAACTAAAACTGCTTGTAAAACTATTAAAACTGATTTGTAAAACTCTTAAAGTACACTCGAAGTTTTTATAATAATAAAGTTAAAATAACAATTATATTTCTACTCCAATTCGTTTTTTTTTAATATTGGCTGTCATATATATTTAGCAAAATGTTCCTCTCTAGACTGAGCTGACTAACGAGTTTATGGTCACCAGATATGTTTCTTTTCTTTTTTCTGAGGTAAATTTGATATTATCTGAGACATTGTCTATAAACTGTCATATTGACGTCTTTCCGCGGTGTAAAAGAGGTCTGATTGAGCGATTACATGAGGCAGAATACGGATTTCGGTAAGTTGTACTCTTTCTTTTAACATAACGTCGGATGTTTATTCATGTTTATTTAGTGCTGAAACTGGTATCAACGCGGAGGAGATTATCAGTTCTCGCTTCTCTTGAAGTGAGGCGCTACAGCGACCAAAAATGTGAGAAATCTACTCTATTGATTTGAGACGGTTTTCCTGAAGCTTACCTGCAATCACCTTCTCAGCTTATTGATTACTTAACATCATTATTATAAGTTTGGTTATTTTTGTGAGTGTTTATGTGGTGTCAGCATTTCTAGACTTTCTGCTTGATGGCTGTAAAGTTGGAAATACATCAAGCTGACAGCAAAACTCTGTAAGGATACCCCTGATGGGACACTCTGTGCTGACCTCTGTGCATTAGAGAAGAGAGCGGGAGGAGGAGGTGGAGATGGAAGGATGAATAGATGCTGACAATGGTTGACATTTCTCCCTCTCTCTCTCTAAGTGAGGGGAATAAATCAAGGCATTAATGTTGCATGAGTTAAAGCTCACTGACTGATGATGGGAGCGAGCGAGTGTGTGTGGACGGAGTGGCTACATTAGAGCCGAAAGCCCTCAAACCCTGTTTTCTACACACAGCCTTACTACACTGAAGAAAGGTCACGTAAACACTTTATATGTACGTCGTCTTCTCTTCATCCTATTTGTTCATCCTATTTTCTCTTAAGAAACACAAGCGTAGTAATGGATACAGCCAGTGGGCATTTTATGGAAGTACAACAACAAAACAAGAAATTACTCAGTTTTTTTTTTTTAATGAGAAAAGTAAAAATGCTGCAGTAAAAGCCCTTTAACCGTTATTAGAATCATTTGCTAATGAACAATCAGCTTTGTAAACACTTCAATAAATGATGTTTACAGTTATAAAATGGGCAAACAGTTGTTTTAATGTTTCTAATGTATTTTGATAAAATAATTATTTATATAACATGAACTTTTGCTATTTCTGAGTATTTTATAGTATAGTATTTTATAGTGATATTTTATGGTTAATCTTCAAGTGAATTATAACAATGTTTTTTTTTTTCATTAAATTACATGTTTTGGGTCATTTTAGGTAAATTGGGCCACATCTCAAAAAGAGCCCTAGTTTACCTGAAATGACCTTTACTTTTATAAAATATAAAATACACAATCACCAAAATGACTGTAATGTGTGAAACACAGCTAGTGCATTTGACATAGTAAATAAAAAATAGTGTAAACCTCTGCTGCCAGTTACTGTAATTTCTACAACATTTCAACCGTTTCAAAGTCATTAGCCCTGGAATGTCTGAGGGCAACAGTTGTGCTTTCTTAAAGTTAACAAGCTACATGAGTCTCATGCATAATAACGCAGCTGTCACATATTGTGTTCATGTATTATTCAGTCAGAAAACCTTCCTCTGCCGCCAGTTTGCACTACAGTTCACCATCATTTCCATGCGCATGTGCATTACTGCTACATTTTACAACCAGGTCCTAATTTCTCCTTAACTTCCCCTTTGGTCTTTTTAGTTGTCCATATCAAAATTAACAACTGTCAGCATGGATTTCTTAGATAAGATGTGAATGTTGGCCATTTAGTTGTGTCTATTTATAACATTTCATGTTTTATGAAATGTGACATGATAACACTGGTTTGCTTTTATGATGCTGTCGATGCAGAAGATTTAACCCAAATAAATCCTCACAAACCCACATACGCACGTGTCAAATGCCTGACCTAGTAATATGTTTTTGGGCTGTGTGCACACATACATAATGCAAAGGGTTTTTTTAATCTCAGTAGCATCGTCGCATGAGTGAACTCCCTGATGTCAGCACTGCACTAAAAACTGTCTTATCGAGCTTGAGCGCCACTCACTTGTACTCACACACACACATGCATCCAAACACATTGTTTAGCCCCCCGACACTGTGGGGTCTTGATTTTCTAGCTCTGCCCCCCCACCATGGCACATCTGTGGCCTCGCAGAGTGTGTGTGTCTGTGTGTGTGTGTGGACCCCAGTGAGAGTGTAATGCCAAACGCCTTGCCAATCTCCCAATCTAATCCTCTGAACACACACACATCCTGTCCCTCCAGATTTCCGCCCCCAGATCGCTCTTGATCACTCCACCAAACCTCGCAGCGGTCACACCCCCTCCTGTAACCACACCTGCTCAGCACAGCACCCCTCCTCTACAACCACACACACACCTCCACCAGATGTGGATGGAAAGAGATACAAGCCAAAGAGAGACACTTGTGCCCATGTGTGTGTCAGTGGACAGAATAGAAACCACTGAGGAGCTCATCAACAGTGAGTCTCATTTAATGATGGCACATTAAAAAGGGATAATTCATCCAAAATGAAAATTCTGTCATCATTTACTCACCCTTATGTTCTTCCAAACCTGTATGACTCACTTTCCTCTGAGGAAGAAATTTTGAACTGTTCATCATGTTTCATCAAGCCATTTTCAACAGTTTTTGTCCAAATAATAAAAAACCACTGGGTCCAAAACAACATTAGATCCCATCTACTTTCATTGTATGAAACAATAACAAACTTTCTTTATTTGATAAAGAAAGTTTTTCAGTTTTGGTGGGTAAATGATACAAATACTCAGTTTTGAGTGAATTATCCTTATAAAAACCATACATCTCCCTGTTACACTACAAATGTTTGGTTTAAAGTCCACGTAAACACATTAGAAATGTATTGCTGAAAACGCATTACAAAGACTGTGAATTATGTTTTCCTGAATTGTTACTACAGCCTACAGTTTGCTAGCTAGCTATGTCTTTGTCAGGCAAATGCATATTACCTGGTTGCGATAATTTACAAAATAGTTCGGCCTCCTTATTTATATGTATTTGTTAGTTTTTCCCGTGAGTGGGCGTGGTTTCAACGCCGACAGCGGACACGCCCTCCAGCGTTTGAGAGCGGAGAATAATGCATATTTTTTCAAGAATGATTACTTATTTTATTTACTTGGCTTTTTTTTTTTTTCTATCATTCATCATTTGGCTGTGTGGTTAATAACACATTTTTCTGTGGTGTGACAAACATTTGCATGCTTGTTTAGAATCACCTGTCGCATGTGCTCAGTAGTTTTCCTTTAGGCTTTATAGGATCTTGGGTAAATTTGGACAGGCCCCTTTTCTAAATGATCCCGTTGTAGCTTCCCAAAGGGTAACGTTTTTTTTTTTTTGTTTTGTTTTGTTTTGTTAATGATTGACCTAAAAGTCTAGGACTAGTTAGCAAAAGTAGTTTTTTTTTACATCTTCTCAATCATTTACCAAACAGTTTGATTATCAGCAGTGGTTCTAGAGGTGAAGTTGTCCAGAATGAGAAGTTCTATCGTAAGATATGATAATTCCGTGTGTGTGCGAAAAACCGTGCAATGTACAATCATTTACACTCTTAAAAAATGCAATATCGCCCACCAATTTCTTTCAAATTTCTTACAAACCTTTGGGACTCTAAGTCAAACAGGTCCACCAAGTTTCGTTCCGATCGGCCTCTATTAACCTTGTCTAATAGGTGTTAAAATTTCATCAGTCAATGGCGGCCATGTTTTTTTTTTATTTTTATTTTTGATGAGATACGCAAATGTCCATATAGACACTTGTGGCTTTGGACCACGACCGTGCAAAGCGATTTTCATGTTGATAGGACAAATGGTTGCATAGTTATAGCCATTTTAATGTTTTTTTTCATGTGACCAAGCTCAGTGATTTTTGTCCTGTGGCCTCAGATTGATCTCTTATGTAGGTGTTCTAAGTTTGGTGAAGATACCTCATTCTGTTCAGGAGTTATAAGCATTTTACTATAGGCAACGTTTGAGACAGTGAGTCAAAAGTTCAATTTCTTTTTCCTTTTTTTTTTTTTTTTGTAATAATTATTGACATTCACTCTCCAGAGAATTATTGTGGAATGGTCTGGTTCCAATCGGGCGGAAAACCTGGGATTAGTTTGCAAAAGGTTTTTCAAAAAATCCAAAATACTCGAAAATTTCGCCAGGCTCACGATTGAATTAGAGGTGTGTGTTTTGTCCAGGGTGAGCCAAGGATTCCAGCGACATAAGACACTTGAGCCTGCAACTGACAGTTTAGCCACCGGTTTCACAGAGAAGGCTTAAAGGAACACTCCACTTTTTTTTTTTTTTAAATAGGCTCATTTTCCAAGTCCCCTAGAGTTAAACAGTTGAGTTTTACCATTTTCAAATCCATTCAGCTGATCTCTGGGTCTGGCGGTAGCACTTTTAGCATAGCTTAGCATAGATCATTAAATCCGATTGAATCATTGAACCAAAGAGTTTAGTATTTTTCCTATGTAAAAATGTCAGTCTGAGTGGTTTCAACTGAAAGAAACTGACTGATCTTAAAATACATCAGTGTGTTTGTTGTGTCTCAAGATGCACACCAGTAATGTTTTTTCTAAGGCACATTTATAAAAATACTTAAATGAAAATGAAAATTCTGCCATTAATTACCATCATGTCTTTCCAAAACGGTAAGACCTTCGTTCATCTTCAAAACACAAATTAAGATATTTTGGATGAAATCCAAGAGATTTATTGAAATAGAAAACATCTATTTAAAATTGTAAAAGTATTTCACAATATAACTATTTCTTACTGTATTTTTAGTTTAATAAATGCAGCCTTTTTGAAAATATAAAACTTATTTTGAAAACATAAAAATTTGTACTGGCCCGAACGGTTGGTCTTAACTTAAACACTAATTGTAGCCTTCTTAACAGTACTTTACTGAATGTATGTTCTCATGATCATGATCAGAAGATTTATGTTTAAAGGGATAGTTCACCAAAAAGCGAAAATTCTGTCATTAATTACTCACCCTCATGTTGTTCCAATACTTGTTAGACCTTCGACACTGATGTCACATGGACTATTTTACTAATGTCCTTACTACCTTTCTGGGCCTTGAAGGTGTCAGTTGCATTTCTGTATGTGCAGGGTCAGAAAACTCTCAGATTTCATGAAAAATACATCTAAAATATATATATATCCAAAGATGAGCAAAGGTCTTAGAGGTTTGGAATGACATGAGGGTGAGTAATTAATGACAGACTTTTCACTTTTCGGTGAACTATCCCTTTAAACACTTGAAGTTATTTTTAAGATGAGTTGGAGTAGACAATGAAGTAAAAGCAGCCAGCAAGTGTCCATTTGAGTTGTATTTCTTACTATTAAAATACATTTTCAGTTGTTTATCTCTCAAATTTTTCTTGTGACCTCCTGGTGGTCCCTGGATGTAATTAAATCAAATTAATTCAGTCATTTTAAATGATTTATTTAAATAAAATCCAGCAAATTTAGTACTTGCACTTCACATCTTTTGTCCGAAAACCTTTCCTTTAACTCATCTGATGTATGTTGATTGTGTGAAGAAAGTGACCTTTGAAAGCAGCTTCTCTAGAGCTGACCTTGTTGTGGGCGAGTGTGAGTGGTTCCTCAGAAGTGTCTTGGCACCATGCTGTCACGCACACACACAAAAACACACACACATTCAGAATATTATATACTACTATATAACTCAGTAACTTATCATTCTAAATTATTATAAACTACAATTTGAATAGCAAACCAAAATCCACATATAATTAAATAACAGCCTGTGTGAATGACAGAGGGAAAGAAAGGTCAAGTCCTGTGGCCTGCGCTCTCTGTGTTACCCAGCATGCACTTCTCGCTGCTTAGGCACATTAGCATCTATTAATATTAAAAAATGTGTTTTGCCTGACAAACCAGCACACATTACAATCATCCAATCGTCACAAGCGCAGAATGCCACACCAGCATTCCGGAGATCTTTTGATCTTTTCCCTCCATCGTTATCGCCATGACAACACTCAGGACATCAGGCTGTCCGTTATCCTCTTCTGTAGCTGTCAAACACACACTCAAACTTTCTTGCCTTGTTAACCCATTCAAATTTTTCTTTTCCTCTGTCTCTCTCTTTTTTTTTTTTATTTATAATCTATTCAAGCCACTCTAATTCTACGAACTCTGATTCAGTTCAGTAAACTCCAATTAAAGTCTCCAAGTCTTGAGTCCATGAGAGACCAGGTGTCACCATGGTTACAGTAGAGAGACTGCTGGCTGTCAGTCATTGGTTAGTCAGAGGCAGGACCCAGCTGGGCTTATGAGTGATGAGATATAAAATATTAACATCTTATTAATTATTGGCAAATGATTTCAACTCATTAAAATAGATACACTTTTTTGGACCGTCACCGCAGAGAATCCACTAAGCATCGGAATATTTTACGTCAAATATCCCTTGATATTTCTGCCGGCGAAGTGATCTTTTTGCTCATGTCATTTGTATTAAATGTCTGATTTTAAAAATGCATCATTTAAACTTTGTGTTCATAATTGTTTTGCTTTACAAATGGATGTAATTCTTCTCTTTACAAAAACTAACAAAGTAGACAAGAAACAAGATGTTATTTTAGTGTTATATATGCTATTATAGTTTTTATGACTAGCTTTTTTTAATACTTTATATATAAACTGTATTAAGTTGTCAAGTACTTTTGTCATTTTTATTAGTTTGTGTTTATTTTAAATAAATATTACTATTTATATTTAGTTTAAGTTTTATTTATTTTATATTTACTTAGTAATTTTAGTGCTTCAAATTTAAATTAGGGATGGCAAACAATTAATCGTGATTAATCGCATACAAAATAAAAGTTTGAGTTTGCCTAATATACTGTGTGTAATTATTATGTATATATAAATACACATAAATTAATGTATATATTTAAGAAATATTTACAAGTATTTATGTATTTGTTGTATGTATTTATTATAATTTTTATTGAATTTATATTATATATAAATATATATATACATATTTATCTTAAATATATACATGAATGTGCTTGTATTTAAATACACATAATAATTACACAAAGTACACACACATATATTAGGCAAACTCAAACAAATTTTTAACCTTATATTTATATTTTAAGTTTTTGTACAGTAAGATTTTTTTGTAAGATTCTGAAGTATATTCTGCTCACCAAACCTGCATTTATTTGATCCAAAGTGCAGTAAAAACAGTACAATTTTGAAATATTTGTACTATTTAAAATAACTGCTTTCTGTTTGAAAATTTAAAAATGTAATTTATTCTTGTGATTTCAAAACTGAATTTTTAGCATCATTACTCCAGTCACATGAAATCATTCTAATATTCTGATATGCTGCTCAAAAACATTTATTATATTTAGTAGATTTTCAGGTTTCTTTGATGGCTAGAAAGTTCAGAAGAACGGTATTTATCTGAATTACATTTATATTTTATCTTTCTGTTTAAAAAAAACAAAACAAATATTGTCATCATAAATGTGAAACACAAAAGAGTGCTAATGGACTTTTTGTGTCTCCTAGATAAGAGATGTAAACTAGTTATTAATATTTCATGAATAGTTACACTCTAAAGTGAAAGCATCTTTGTCTAGCTTTGACTTGTTATATCTCTCTCTCTTTCCTTTTACTCACACACAGATGCATCTCTCTCCTCTCTGTGCAGAAGTCATTGCCTCTTTGATTAAGAGTTTATTATGTTCCCATAATTCCTGGGTAAATGTCATGGCCGCCCCATGCAGGCAGATTAGCACCCCACCCTGCAGAAGAGGGAGGAAAGGAGGCCTCACACTCAGGAAAGACTGTGGGATGTTAAACAATCAATACAGAGTGCCAGTGCTCTAGACACCTCTGGAGAAACAAGGACTTGAGGAGTGAGACATGTTGTTCTTCCAGATGCATCATGTGGGACCTTGCTACATGATTCATTTTCGGGTTTAAACATCAGTAAACTTCACAGAAAATCAGTTCCTTAGTGTAATTTTTTTTTAAGCTCTTCTGCTGCTGCTGACAGCCCCTATGTGGTTAAGTATATCTGCTATATAAACTGTCTGTCACACAAGCTTAAATAAATGGTACACTCACACACGTACCCACAGGTGACATTTCTCTTCTCTGAATATAAGTCTTTTAGCAGCTGGAGGGGGGAAAGACACAGGACAAAAGATCTGAGTAACAAAGGCCCTGGACCAGACATGTGTATTGAAGCTATTAAAAGTGTGTGAGAGATGGCCTTTCACTGTGTACTGCCATATGTATGTGTGTCTTGATCTATGGCGCTGGTGTTGTTTCATCACCATCATTATCTGCTGTCTGATCAGACAGTGTTTATCTACAGGAGAGACAAACATAATGCTCATGAGAATACATTTTAGAGACCTATAAAGGAAGGGAAGAGAACATTTTATGCAGTCTACCTTTTAAATTGGACACAACATTGTTACATTTCATTACATTACATTTGTGAGAGAGTACAGTTTCTCAACAGCACACAACTTACACTTACACACAGACATTTTAAATGTTGTATTTGTTTTGTTTTCGTTGTGAGAATGCTCTTAACTTTATAAATCGCTGTAATGGTTGATCTATAGTTCAGCCTGATCAAAAAACTGACGAAAACTGATGCACTGCTGCCAGCTAGTGGATACGAATCACCGTAAGTGACTGGGGTAAACATGAAGGGGGAAACAATAATAAACGTTAATAAAGTTACACATTTCTGTGAAATAAAACATTTAACACTGCATCCATTTACTATACACTAGTCATAAGATTTTTAATGTTTTTTTTTAAAATCTCTTCTGCTCACCAAGCAAGCATTTGTTTGATACAAAGTACAGCAAAAACATTAAAATTTTGAAATATTTTTACTATTTAAAAATGACTGTTTTCTATTTGAATATATTTTAAAATCTAATTTATTCCTCTGATTTCTGATACATATGTTAAAAACAGCTAAGTAGAATTTTTCAGTTTTTTTTTTTTTTGATGAATAGAAGGTTCATAAGAACAGCATTTATCTGAAATAGAATTCTTTTGTAACATTCTAAATGTTTTAATCATCACTTTAAAAATAAATAAAAAGAATAGAATGATTTCTGAAGAATCATATGATACTGAAGACTGGAGTAATGATGCTGAAAATGTAGCTTTGATCACAGGAATAAGTTACATTTTAAAATATATTTAAATAAAAAGCAGTTATTTTAAATAGTAAAAATATTTCACAATAGTACTCCTTTTGCTGTATTTTGGATCATATCAATCTTACTGTTCAAAAACTTTTGACTGGTAGTGTACAAGAACGTGACAAATCAAAATTCAATTAATATCAGTAAGAATTAAAATACCATTTCTATGGTAAACTATGGTAACGTTACATTATATTTCGAAAGTGTCACCTGTTCTATTTAGTTTAAAAAATATTAAAAGATTTTAATTAAACTGAGGTAAAACGTACTTTTGTTTGTGTATAAAAGTTGCTATATATAAAATGACGCAAAAGACAAGTAATTATACCGAATATATTGCTGTAATAACTTATTTCTTTGATACCGAAAGAATGAGCTATTTCAAAAGGTTACAAATCAAACATTAACTGTATTTGTTTGTTCATTTGTGTACTTGAGTACCTATGGAATCATCTTTCACATGATGAGCAAGTGTTATCAACACGTTTGGAGACAAACAAGGTAATAAAGCTAATCTAAATCGCTTATGTAGGTGACGTACTTCCGGTGACGTATGTGTTGTGAAGAAGAGTCAAAGGTGGGAGCGTCAGGCGGATCTGGACGTCAAGTTTTCAGATCAAGTCGAGACGTTATTAGCTTCGTCTTTTTGAAGAAACAAAAACAAATTGTATGAAACGACCGAAAACTTGTGTTAAGTTGAAATAGAAGTTCGTGGTGGCAAAATGGAGGCCGTTCCCAGGATGCCGATGATTTGGCTGGAGCTGAAGGAAGCGGGAGAGTTTCAGTTCAGTTCCACCGTCAGACAGGTGAGACACTCCGCGACCGATTAATCCAGCCCGTTACACAGTAATCGGCTCCAGAGAGGACAATTCCTGTTATGTACTATACTTTGAGCTCTGGGACTTAAAGATTGGTAATATGTCTGTGTTATGATTTAAGGAAGTGTTTCTGTACAAGTTTACAGAAGTATGGGTAAACAATGCATTTATATATTTAACAAAAGGTTAACAGGATGGAAAAAGATTCAGAAAACTATCAAATGATTCCTAAGATGATTAAACCTGACCAAAGTAATAAAGAAACGTCTGGAATATTGCGCAATAGCTGTACGTTGTACGTGTTCATTAAGCATTTAATATGATTTGCATCTTGAAAGATGTAATCTTCCCAGTATAAGTATAACAGGAAAGACTCAAATCTGTATTGTCATCTTGTGCAAGGAGCTGCCATTTTTAACAAATGAAGGGTTATATGCATTTAATAGCGGTTATGTTATTAGGAAATGGATATTTTCTCATGGTCTTTGTGCTTGTAAGCATATGGCTTCTCTAATCTGGTCATTTGAAAACCAAATGACCTCCCTCACATTTGCTAACCCTATTTTTACACATTTGCATTGAGCCAATGCTAGGATGTTGCCTCATGGTGATGTTTTCTTCTGTATGTGATAGTAAGAAAAACATGACAGCATGCTTTTCCTTCACTTTTGTTCCAGTACATTCAAATAAACTTTGGCGAGAACCCAGAGAACTACAGCGAGGCACTGAAGAAGCTGGAGCAGCTTAGACAGGTCAGTTAGTGGTGTGATCAGTGGGATTGTGGGAAATGTAGTTCCACACTGGCATATTCTTGCAATGAAGATTGCATTGAAAATCTTTCTCATTCTCAGAATGTGGTAAACATCCCGAGGGATTTTGAGGGTTGCAACACTCTTCGAAAATACTGTGGTCAGCTGCACTTTCTGCAGAGTCGTGTTCCTATGGCAGCCAGCCAGGAGGCTGCAGTGCCTGTGACATGGTAAAGTGTTGCAGTCGGTACTCACTTTGATCGGAGACCATACTTTCTAATATGCAAGATGTTTGGTGGATGTTTTGGTCATTATAGCTTCCTGCTTTCTTTCTGCTTGCAGGATTGATGCCTTTTCAGGGAGGAATATTACACATGAGGATATTAATTATGAACAGGCTTGTGTACTGTTTAACCTGGGTGAGTTAAATGCAATCAGTTAGCATAGATATGCATTACTTTAAATTTGTTTTGCATATTAAAGGATTAGTTCTTATTCACCGAGTAATTTCCTGATAATTTACTCACCCCCATGTCATCCAATATGTTCATGTGTGTCTTTCTTCAGTCGAAAAGAAATTAAGGTTTTTGAGAAAAATATCCCAGGATTTTTCCCCATATTGTAGATTTCAATGGGGAACAACGTGTTGAAGGTCCAAATTGCAAAGGTCTCTACATGATCCTAGCTGAGAAATAAGGGTCTTACCTAGCAAAACAATCTGTCATTTTCTAAAAAAAAAAAGTCAGTTTATATACGTTTTAACCACAAATGCTTGTCTTGCACAAGCTCGACCTCACGCATTACATAATCATGCACGTTTGAAGAGGCAGATGTACCGACCCAGTGATTACAAAGTAAATGTACAAAGAAAGTCAAACGCCCTTTACAAAAAAAAGGTAAAATAACAATGTCGTACGATTTTGATGTTGGAGGAGAAAATTAGATGGAGTTTTTTGTGCCCTGCCCTACCTTTTTGAACCGATGTACCAAGACGAAGAACTAACCGTGCGTGCAGTTTTCCGCAAAGTGATTACGCAATGCGTAAAGACGTGTATCTGAGGGCTAGTGCAAGACAAGCATTTGTGGTTAAAAAGTGTATAAACTTTATATTTTTTTGGAAAATGACAGATCGTTTTGCTAGATTAGACCCTTATTCCTTGGCTGGGATCGTGTAGAGCCCAATGAAGCTGCAGCTCCCGTTGACTCCCATTAAAGTTCACTATATGGAGAAAAATCCTGGAATGTTTTCCAAAAATAAAATCTTTTCAACTGAGTTCATGTAGGAATTTTTTATTCTGGAAGTGAACTAATCTTTTAATTCATCAACAATCCCTCTAATGCATTTTAGGTTCATTGCACTCACTGCTGGGAGCTATGGATAACCGCCTATCTGAGGAGGTAAACATGCACATTTACACCTCTACGTTTGCAGATATGAAATTATCAGGCAGATAAAGCTGCTAAAGCAGTTGGATCAGAAATTATAGAAAGATAAATTCCAACATCTGATGTTAAACACATACTAAATTGTATATTTTTCTAAAAACTGCAACAGAAATAAATGTATTCAAAACTAATTATATGAAGTGAATCCAGTTATAAATGAAATGTCTTGTCGTTTGTTTTTATTTTAAAAATAGAAATAAGCAGATTGTATGTATAGTATGTATAATTGGTCACACAAGATTTAACCCATGTATTTTTATTGAAAGGAGAAGAATTGCCTTTGTGGGTTTTGTAAGTCTCTTGACTATAAAACATATTTTATTAGTATGTCCTGTTATAAATGATACTAAAAAATATTTTACTAGTTATTTTAATATTTTAGTTCAATAAAGAAGTTCACCTCCAGAACAAAAATTTACAGATAATTTACTCACCCCCTAGTCATCCAAGATGTTCATGTCTTTCTTTCTTCAGTCGATAAGAAATTGTTTCTTGAGCAAAGAAATCAGTAATTATCTCCATATAACAGATTTCAATGGTTTGAACCTGATGGTTCCAATGGTTCCAAGTTTGAACTTCCAAAATGCAGTTTAAATGCAGCTTCAAATGGCTCTAAATGATCCCAGCTGAGGAAGAAGGCTCTTTTAAACTGCATTTTAGAAGTTTAAACTTGGGGGCATCATTGAAGTCCACTATATGGAGATAATTCCTAAAATGTTTTCCTCAAGAAACATAATTTCTTATTGACTGAAGAAAGAAAGACATGAACAACTTGGATGACAAGGGGGTGAGAAAATTATCTGTAAATTTTTGTTCTGGAAGTGGATTTCTCCTTATATGGAGATTTTTAATATAATTTTAGAATTTTTATAAAATATCAATTAAATGATTTTATATAACTGTGATATATTGTTATTTATTTACTTTTGTTTCTTTGTAAAAGTATTTTTGTTGAAATATTGTAATTAATGAAATGAAATGTTTTAAATCTTATTATTACTGAGTTTTGCCAAGAATTTAGCCTGTAATGTTAATGTGGCATAAAATAATTGATAGATAAATAAATTAGCAATCAGGAAACATTAAGAAAAATTAATTATTGAAACTTCTCATGCTAACCTTTTGCTCTTTTTTTTTGTTTGTTTGTTTGTTTGTTTGTTTGTTTGTGCTTGCATGCTGATGCGTTAAGGGGATGAAAGTGTCCTGTACGCATTTTCAGTGTTCTGCCGGGGCTTTTGCTCACCTCAGAGACCACTTTAATCACAGCTACAGCTCTGACATGAGCAGCCAGCCACTCTCAATCAACATCAGCCTCATGCTGGTAAACACAAAGTCTACAATGCAAATGCTGCATTTAATGTCCAACTTCTTCCTGCACTTGACAGCCTCTATAACCTTTATATCTTTCTCTCTGAAGGCACAAGCTCAGGAGTGTCTCCTGGAGAAAACTCTACTGGACAACAGAAAGAGTCATTTAATAGCAAAGATTTGTGCTCAGGTCAGAAGTTCTGTACATTTGCTCATTTATCAGGATCACAGCAGCTCTTGTCACTCACTTGCCACTGTCAACACTAATGTCAAGTCTGATTGCAGGTGTGTGATTATTATAAGGATTGTCTGAGGGTGTTGGATAATTCTGACTGTGTGCCAGGAAGGATTCAGAAAGAGTGGAGAAAGCTTGTCAGCATGAAGATCAGCTACTTCAGTGCCATCACACATGTGAGACATCAACACTCACCATGAAGTATATGTCAATGCATTTTCATAAACATGTTGGTTATATTTGTAAACCACATATCATTTTATTTCCATTAGTTACACATGGGAAAGCAGTCAGAGGAGCAGCAGAAATTTGGAGAAGCCGTAAGTATATGCTTGTGTGTGTTTTAATTTTTTAGTTCTAAATAATTTTTGATTTAAGATTTGGTAAGTGATTTGTTTGTTTCACTGGCTGATATATGACTTTATGTGGTGTACTTTTTAAAAGAGGTCTTTAGCGTCATTTCTGTAGAATATGAGTGTAATATCCTTTGATGACAGTGTGAGGCCGCCTGTTGTTTCTCCACAGGTCGCTTACTTTCAGTCCTCCCTGGACAAACTTAATGATGCAATTAAGCAGAGCAAGGTAAAGATTCTCAAACACATGCACACAGAAACACACAAACCGTTATGTTTTTTTAAACCACACTTACATGTTTACTCATTGACCTTTTTCAGAGCCAACCGGAATCTGTACAGGATGCTTTGAAATTCACGATGGATGTGATCGGTGGAAAGTATGACTCTGAATGTATTATTTTATTATCATTATGTTTTCATTTGGAGAATCTAATACCTAATTCACATTTGAGTCTCAAAAAGTGTTAAGGTTATGTTGTAGTGCATAGACAGAAATGTGTTTGTTCCTTTTGTCTGTTTCAGATATAACTCCGCTAAGAAAGACAATGACTTCATTTACCATGAGTCTGTGCCTGGTCCGGACACATTGGCTGCAGTAAAAGGTATATTAACAGCGTTCATGTCCCTTTTAAAACTATAATAAATTATAATAAATTTAAAATTCATTTTGTTCACGTTTGCTTCTTTTGGTACTTGTGACATCTGCTACGCAGGTGCATCGTTGGTGAAACCCCTGCCTGTGAACCTTACTGATCAAAGTGTAACTGGTCCTGACCTCTTCTCTAAACTTGTCCCGATGGCAACTCATGAGGCCTCATCCCTTTACAGGTCAGCTTGTACATCAATAACATGCTTTACTTAAATGCTATTTAAATATTTAAAAGTTTATGTAGAAAGTTCCTATTCGTAACCGTTACTCTGTTTCTTCCCTTTCTCTCTCTTTCTCAGTGAGGAGAAGGCGAAGTTACTTAGGGACATTGTGGCTAAAATAGAGGATAAAAACCAAATCCTTGAGTAAGTTACTCAAAAACAAGTACTGAGCTAAAAAAGGAAATTCTGTCATCATTTACTCACCCTTAAAAAAAAGTCATCCAGGTTTCCAGAAGTAATGAGCAAGTAATGACAGAATTTACTATTTCTGGTAAATTAACTTCTAAGCAAATCTACTCTGTGTATCTATAGGCTTGTATAGCAGCTGAAATATTTTCTCTTTTTTCTCTTTTACTGTGCAGGAAATTTATGGAGTCTCTAAGCAGTGACTCTGTGTATAAAATAGACATGTTTAAATCTCTGCCTGATGCTCTGTTGGAAAAATGTGCATTTCTCAGTGTACGACCAGACACTGTCAAGAACCTCGTTCAGGCCATGCAAGGTGAGATTAGACACACAAACCTAAAAGTATGAAAAAAAAAAAACATGAAATTTGTGATTGTATGAATTACATGTGCAATGTGTCGTTTTACAATGTTTTTTTTTTAATCGGTCAGTTCAACATTAAAACAATGTTGAACTGTTCTATGATATGTAGTTTGTAAACTGTTGTGTATATGTGGATTCTGAACAAATACCCAACAAATTACTATTATTGTTGAATTTTTTTTTTTGGTGCATTTGATGATATCCATATATGTGGTTGTTGCAGCGCTATCTAATGTTTACACTGATGTGGGCTCATCTCTGGATGAGGTCCGTAGTGCCCTTGAGGAAGATGAGGCTGGTGAGAAGAGTTTGATGGAGGTAGTGGGGCAGAAGGGATTGCCGACAAAGCCTGAAGTCTTTCAAGATATTCAAAAAGAGCTGAAGAAATATGAGGCTGCTCATCAGTCAGCCAGCAACACCAACACCGAGCTCCACAGAGCCATGAACCAGCACATACCAAACTTACGTCTGTTACAGGGATCTATTGAGGAACTCAGAAAGAGCCTGCCCCAGCCAGAACTCAGTCAAGGTAAAAGTGTTTCTTACCTTATAAGGATACTTCACCCAAAAATGAACATTCTGTCATTAATTACTCGCCCTTATGTCGTTCCAAACTCGTAAGGCCTTCATTCGTGTCAATAAATGTGCATCAAAGACTGACACAAAAAAGAAGAAATTGTATAAAGTCATTATTTTTGTTTTCTTTGCACACAAAGTATTCTCGTAGCTTCATGACATTATGGTAGAACCACTGATGTCACATGGACTATTTTAATAATATCCTTACTACCTTTCTGGACCTTGAACATGTCAGTTGCATTGCTGTCTATGCAGGGTCAGAAGACCCCTGGATTTCATCAAAATCATCGTAATTTGTGTTCCAAAGATAAATGAAGTTCTTGACAGAATGTTAATTTTTGGGTATGCACATGTGTACAGATTCATAAGAAGAAAAGATAAATAGAAATAATTTTTTGTGAATTCATTCAAAAGTTGGTAAAGATTCTTTACTTTTCTTTAAGATGAAATGTCATCCCTGCAAAAAATGAAGACTATTCTAGGCAAAGTTGATGAAATGCGAAAGCAGAGGATCTCATTGGAGAGCCAGCTTCGTGACCTTATTCATAAAGATGACATCACTGGCGTCCTTGTAACCACAGATCGTTCTGAGATGAAGGTTAATGAAATTAAAATCTGTTCAGAATGTCTCGACAGCAGAGCAACACAAAGACAAAAGCAGACCAGTCAACAATTTAAAAGTCTGATTATCTCTTTTCTTCTCTCTTCTTTTTCAGACATTGTTTGAAGAGCAGTTGAAGAAATATGATCAGCTGAAAGGATATATAGAACAGAACTTGGTCGCCCAGGATAACATCCTGAAAGCCCTAACGGAAGCCAATGTGCAGTACGCCCCTGTCCGCAAGACCCTCACGTTCAAAGAGCAACAGTATGTGCCTGTCTGTGTATTTTCACAGTCAAAGGACTCAGATTTTAAATGTTAGTATCTGTTTCTGTGACATTGTATGTAATCCTCTTTATTTTGTCCTGAAGATGGAACAGCACTGTGCAGGCCCTGATTGCCTCATTTGAGGCATATGAGGACTTGATGAAGAAGGCTGAGGAGGGCAAAGACTTCTATCTTGATCTGGACAAGAAGACCTCCGCCCTGTTGGACAAAACTAAGTCCTACTGCCAGACTAGAGAGGGGGAGCGAGTTACCCTGCTGGAAAAGTAAGTTGCCTCAGGTGGAAGGATATGATATTGTGAGTGGATTTTGTAGGTAGCCTCTGTCTGGATTGAATCTGCAAGCTACTTATCAACTCAAATCATTAACTGGTAGACTGTTACAACTCAATAAAGAAGGTATTCCATGTCATATTCCATCCATTCACCACATGCTTGTCTCATGTACTGTCTGCAGGGAGATTGGAAAAGGGCCACCTCCTAGACCTGCCGCCCAAAAGCCTGTGATTGGCCAGAAAGTTATATCTGGCCCTTCCAGTCTTGAAGATCTCCCACAGGAACTACGAAGCCTCCCTCCAAATCTGAATTTGCCCCGAGGTCCAGTACTTTCCAGTTCTGTTCCTCATAGTGGACCCCCTGTTAGCTGGCCACAGAGGGCAAGCCCTTTACCGCCAACTCAATTTCCAAACCCACAGTTTCCCACTGCAGATCCAAAGCTCAGGCAACAGCTGGCCCACCATCTCCCACAGGCACCTTATGGCCAGCCCTCTGCACCCATGCAGATCCCACCACAGCAGTTCCAGGTAAGACCTCATCCTCAGGTTAATCAACTGACAAACCCACAGGTGCCTGCTCAAGGGTACAATCCAGCTCTCTGGCAGCAACCTCACGGTGGGCCTGTTGCTACAGGGGGTTATTCTGTACCTCCACAAATGGGACAGATTCCCCAAAATTCCATAAGGCCTGGTTTACCAGTACAACCACAAGTATCCTTGGCAAACTCTTTTGGGCAGCAGATGCCAACTGGCATGCCTCAGTCTTCCTCTGTCCAGCAGATCATGCAGGGAACACCGTGCCAAAGCTTTACCAACCAGCCTAGACAAAGCATCCCTTCAGCCACACCAAGAAGTGCATTTCCTGGGCAATTCCTTCCTCCATTTCCACCAGGACAAGTCCAGCCTCCAATGCCAGGCCAAACACACCAACAGCCTGGCCTCCCCTCAGGTTACCGACCAGCATTACTTCCACATACCCAACCCCAATTTGGTCCACCAGGCCAACTGACAGTGTCCCATCCTCAGGGTGCCCTCATTCCAGGGCAAGCTCAGCCTCAGTCCACCCAGTTCCACCCCGGACAACTTCCACAAATGTTTCCACAGGCACCCTTGAGCCAAAATTCCCAAGTTTCTTTTGGTCCCCGTCCACTTAGTCAACCAGGAGCTGTACCACCACAAAGCAACGTGTATTCATTTGCACCAACACACATGGGCCAACAACCTATGGGCCAACAGACCATTCCATCTCAATTCAACACCATGTTTAATGGAGCTGGCGGACAACCCATGTGCCCTCCTGGTCAAAACCAAATACTTAGCCCTCAAAATGTGGCTCACCCGTCATCAGGACAAGCAGTTGCCCCAGTGATGGACAATCCAGTCCCACTTTCACTTGGCAGCACCCTCATACCAACTCCATCACCTATTCAGGTTTCATCCCAGAACCAGATCTCAACCGCATCAAATGCCACACCAACTGGCTCCACTACAATTCTGGGTTCTCTTCAGAACAAAGTGGATAATCTCAGCATTCAGTCTTAAACAATTGTGCATATGCAGTCAGTGGTAGTCAGGATATCATACAGAGCACAATCAAAAATGACGAAAGTCAACAGGGGGTGCCGAAAAAAGATGGTGGTTTGGATCCTTCATGGTCACAACGCAAGATCTGATCCGTGAACACACACTATTACTTGCCTTTTCAACACAGCCAGTACTAACACAAAATTGCACTGTCCTCTCAGTACCTGTAATTACACACTATGACTTAAAAAATGTACTACATATAAATAGAAACTGCTTTTGCACTGTGATTCTATGCAATCCTCTAATATTGTGTCTAGTTTCTCTATGTATTTCTATTTCTAAATAGCACTTTAGTTTGCACTGTAATGAGAATGATGACAAGTGATGTTAGGAAGTATTTTCCACCTGTTTTTAATACAAAAGCTGTTCTAGTTCTTGCATATAAGTTTGTGACAATGTATAAACAAAGCTTTGTTTTAGCCCTGTCTACACCATAACAGAATCTTAATAATAAAAAAGGGACAACAGTGATTGACCAAATATTGCCTGTGTTTAATATTCAAAATTAAACTAGTTTAAACAAAATGTGTTTACATGTCTACCTGTATAGAAAGTTGTCAGCTCTACTCACCCTTATGTCATCCAAGATGTTTGTGTCTGTCTTTCTTCAGTTGAAAAGAAATTAAGGTTTTTGAGGAAAACATTTCAGGATTTTTCCCCATACAGAGTGTTTTCACAACGTGCCATCAGTCGGCCATATTGGTGGCACTGAATGTAAACAAAGCCACTGAACCAAACGAAACTTGCATATTTTGCTGATTATTGCTGCTGAAAATTATACAATTATTGATAATTATTGTCATGTTTTGGGCTGTACTAATTGTTGGACCAGGAAAAACAATTGGAGTACTACAGACTGCCAAAAGTTATAACAAATCAAGGAGAAAAGTGCAAAAAACTGTCTGAGGAACAACTGAAACTGAACCTAGATTTCCAGGGGGTAAGAATCTTGACAAAATTTGTGTTTGTTCTTATAATTTCCAGTCAGGTAGGTGAAATATTAGGCTAATATCTTAATCCCTTACAAAAATTAACCATGGTTTTACTACGAATTAAACCAAAAAACCATGGTCTTGTTACACTAACCATAGTTTAACCATGGTATATGTAGTAAAACTATGATTATTAGGGCTGTCAAATCGCGATTATTCGTATACAAAATAAAAGTTTGACTTTGCCTAATATATGTGTGTATCTGTGTATGATGTGTGTATATATGTATATATATATATATAAATACAAACACATTCATGCATATATTTAAGAAATATTTACAAGTATATGTATTTATTATAATTTTTATATTATAAATAAAAATATTTTGTACATAACATTTATCTTAAATATATACATTAATTTGTGTGTATATATATATACATAATAATTTCACACATTTATTAGGCAAACTTTTATTTTGTATGCGATTAATCGTTTGACAGCCCTAATGGTAATCAATGCGCCCAAAAAACATTGTTACTACACTTTTACTATAATAAAACCATGGTTAATTTTTGTAAGGGATACTGCTCCTATGTATCGTTATCACTGATTTACTTTAGGTTTTCTGCTGACTTATTCCTTCTCTATATGATTTAGGAGCTTCCACACGTTTTCCCCTTGGTTTAGACAGCTTAAATTAGCAAAACAACATATTCAGTAGTACATTAACCGTGCAGTCAATGCTGTTGTTTACATCTGAGTATTGCCGATATTGCCGCGCATCCGGGTAACTAAGCAAATCATTGGAAAAGTCATGCGGCGGTTAGTGCTTCGTCTGTGTTCTCCGGTTCAAAAAGGTAGGGTAGGGTGAAAAACTCCATCTCATTTTCTCCTCCAACTTTAAAATCGTCTGACATCGTTGTTTTACATTTTTTGAAGGGCGTTTGGCTTTCTTTGCACATTCGCTTTGTAAAGACTGGGTCGGTAATTCCGCCTACGTAACGACCTCTCCTGTATGAAGTTGTGGTCCCTTAGTCACAACAGTGTTGTTTTTAGGGTCCTTCTTGTGAATGGTGAATTTTCTTTAAATCTTCAAACGCAGATTCCCCCCTGCACGTTTTGTGGTATGTATTCCTATTAAAACAGTATCCAAAATAACACATTATAGCGTATCATACAATAAACATGCTGTTGTGTGCTAATGTACCCTTGGTAAATGCACCACTGCCCAAATATGGCCATATGATGGCAGTGTCTGCTTGTGTTTTGAGGATCGTCTATTATGAGCGTGTTATTACGTGTCCCTCTTTCTGCATGGGCTACTGGAGCTGTCTAGATTAAATCAATATGCTTCATTTGCTTCAGGCACAAAGAACCACAGAATTACTACACATACATCCTGCAGTAAATGTCTGTAAATAATAAAACAGGGATGCTCATATTAAGTCAGGTCTTTTGGGGAGACTATTTAAGTCTGTTATACATTTCTCTCTCTCTCAAACTGTATTCATAAACAGGTCATAGAGAGGATGAATAGGATAAAAGGTCACAAAGTGCACACTACGCATAATGGGTAGTGACTGGAACCTAGTATTGAACACAGTATTGATGTATCTCGTTGCATGTAAACGTGACAGTGGCACAATCCACAATACATGCACATTACGTGTTTGTTGCTAGTCAGAAATCCTTTTGTCTAAGTAGTGAGCTCAAGAGCCCTTTACTCTTCTGAGACAGTCTTTTATTTCAGCAGTCTGTGCACGCCATCCCTTGCTTTTGACTTGCTTTGATGGAGTGAACGCTGGGAGAGCAACTGACCCAGTTTTTCTTTGTAAGATGGTTTTGGCTTGAGCAGAATAACACACTCTTAGCATTGAAGTGTTTTGTAGGACTTGCTTAGAGAACATGGTATTAGTTTCGATTATCAGCATACATCCGTCAGTTATCACACGCACACTGCACGTGCGATACTACTCTGAACTTACATTTTGGTACATGGTGTCTTTTTTAACTTTCGGACTTTAGGACACATTTTAAAAATGTGCAAATGTGTTCTTCTTCCAAAACATTGCTTTTCAAAACATTCTAAAAACTTTTTTTTTTCCCTCTACCCAAAACTCTTTTCTCTCTCTGCAGTTTTCCAATTGTTTTTCTTCAAGATACAACACAAGATTTAGCATGCCACAAGTGGTTCTATTTTAATAAGCATGAAATCTAATTTTTGCAAATTGGAAAATGAGGTTACATGTATACATATAGTTTTTTTTGTAATGGTTGTTTTTTTTTTTGAAACATCTCTTTTGTCCAGCAAAGCAGTTTATATCCCTTTGGAGAAAACATTTTTTTGAGAAAGAACAAATTCTTAGGATGTAGGCTTAGTGAGTTTTAGTGCTTTTGAATAGTGCTTCATTTGTTTCTGTTTTGTGTTGCCTTTTGAGGGAAAAAATTAAAAGAGGAAAAAAATTGGGAGAGAGAGAAAAAAGGTTTTTCAGTAGAGAAAAAAAAACAGAAAAACAATTAAAAGAGGATTTTTTTAGTACTTTTTAGTAGGGGTCAACTGATTATCGGCACCAGTATTAAGCAGTTTTATGGTTATCGGAATGGGCCTTTTTTTAAAACCGATTTGCCGATAAAATTATTTAAAAGCATTTAAAGAGTCCTTGTTAATCTTAATTTTGACATTAATGTTCATTTTTACACCAGACATATGTAGCGGTTCAAAATATCAGTTATCTGTCTACTTGATTTTTAATAATCGATATCGGCCCTGAAAAACACATATTGGTCAACCCCTAATATTTAGTCTCAGGAAAATCTCAAGACATTTTTTCCACCCTGAATTTTTTTCTTCATATTGTGGTTCAGGGAAAATAGCAGCCTCAACTTACACTACCAGTCAAAAGTTTTTGAACACTAAGATTTTAATGTTTTTTAAGTCTCTTCTGCTCACCAAGCCTGCATTTATTTGATCCAAAGTACAGCAAAAACAGTAAAATTCTGAAATATCTGTACTATTTAAAATGTGTTTTCTGTTTAAATATATTTTAAAATGTAATTTATTCCTGTGATTTTAAAGCTGTTTTTTAGCATCATTACTCAAGTCACATGATCATTCAGAAATCATTCTAATACTGACTTAAATTAATATTGAATTGAATTAATATTCTGATTTGCTGCTCAAAAACATTATTACTATTATTATTATATGTTGAAATAAAATAAAATAAAACAAACTGACTCCAAGCTTTTGAATGGTATAGTGTATAATGTTACAAAAGAGTTTTATGTCAGATAAATGCTGATCTTTGGATCTTTCTGTTCAAAAACTTTTGACTGGAAGTGTATATTTCTTTTTCCATTTTTTTTTTTTTTTTTGCTTTTTAAAAAATTACCACATTTTTGTCCAAGTAATCAATGTAACCAAAGTAAACAATGTCAGATCTAAACAATTCTAAAATTCTTTATTCTTAGTCAAAGTATTAATCTAACATTAAAACACACAAAAAGCACCTTGTTAATAATAAGAGTTATCAAGTTGTTTGCCCTGAATGTTTACAGGTTCCATCATTTCTGTGAATGCATGTGTATGAATATGAATGTGCTGTTTGACAAAATACAACATAAAACATGGCACCATTACACATCTGACATCCACATTTGTGTTTGTAATATGAAATTAAGTTTTTCAAATTTTTTTTTTTTCCTTTATACTCCTGTTGCACAACAATACTACATCATCTCACCATTTATCATCTACTAACCTTTATTGTGCTGCTGTGTGGTTTGTTTTCGAATCAAAGCCAATCCTTTTAAATTGTGTCCCAATTCATGTCTTGTTCATCCAAAAGACTCTCAGTACCAATCAGTGTCTCTTAAATTTGTCACGTTCAAGTTGGGATAAATTTGCCATTTCTTTCATGGTACATCAGTCAGTGTTAAAACCTTGCGCTCATGTTAAGGTGTGTAGGCCGTGCCCAGATGAGGGCTGGATGAGCCGGACAGCACTCCTGGAAGGGAACGCGTGCTAATGGGGCTGTAGCTGGGTTCGGAGCTGCGTCTGGGGCAGAGCTGGGACAGAGGCCTTCCCTGTACAGATCTACCAGGTGGACGACGCAGCACAGGAGACTTTTTAGGGGATTTGGGAAGCTTGTAGAGAAAGACGTTGTAGTGTAATGGGGGGCTTGTCTCGGGGAGCATTTTCACCTCTTTGGGGAGGAGCAATTCTAAGTCGATGGTCACACCACCCTGGACACATACACACATACAAAGGCAAAGGTACGAGTACAGAAGCATAACACAAACAGGAATTAAAATAACACAGTTACACACGCAAACACATGGTAAACCCATACATAAAGAAAAAGCAAGTAACTATAAAGAATCTCACAAATAATTGAGCCCCAACTGATGGACTCATATGCAACTACTACAGAAGGTTTAAACACTAACTAATGATTCAGAAGAAAAAACAATGCATTAAGCTGGGGGTGAAAACTTTTTGAATTTAAAGATCAAGGTAAATTTAACTTATTTTGTCTTCTGGGGAACATGCAAGTATCTTCTGTAGCTTCTGAAGGGCAGTACTAAATGAAAAAATATGATATTTAGGCAAAATAAGAAAAATGTACACATCTTGATTCGGTTCAAAAGTTTTCACCCCCCAGCTCTTAACGCATTGTTTTTCTTCTGAAGCATTAGTGAGAGTTTGAACCTTCTGTAATAGTTGCGTATGAGTCCCTCAGTTGTCCTCAGTGTGAAAAGACGGATCTCAAAATCATACAGTAGTTGAATATGGTTCACATACACAAAAAAGCTGAAAAACCAAAGAATTTGTGGGACCTGAAGGATATTTCTGAAGAAAAGCGGTCAGTTTAACTGTTCAGGACAAACAAGGGACTCATAATTAAATATTACTAAAAACAAAACAAAACAAAACAACAACAAAAAAAAAAAAACAGCTGTGGATCATTCAAGTAACAACACAGTATTAAGAATCAAGTGTATGGAAACTTTTGAACGGGGTCATTTTTATAAGTTGAACTATTTTCTCTTTTGGACTATATGTAAACATCCTTTATGTGAAATATCTTATTCAGGTCAGTACTAAATAAAAAATAACATGCATTTTGTATGATCCCTCTTATTTTGGTAAAATAATTAACATTTTGCAGATTCTGCAAGGTGTATGTAAACTTTTGACCTCAACTGTAGGTCATTGTTTTGCAAGCATTATTGAGTGATTGGAGTGTTGACACCAACCTGGCACAAACTATGAGCAGTGAATGAGGTGGGCATCAGCAAGTAATCAGCTTGCAGGAATTGATCTCATATTATCAAGCTGAAGTAAACAAAGGATTGTACTTCCCTTGCGCTCTGTATTGAGTAAAGGGGTGTTTAATCTTTTCAAGACCTTTGTAATACCATATTTTGTGGCTTATTTCCAACTATTAAATTCTTAGATTAGATTCAAATGCTCAATTTCTGTTCTTTGGATAAGCTTTTCAAATTGTAGGTGTCATACTTAGGTGTGAAACTTTGGTAATAGCTTTATCTAATTTTTAGCAATTTATGGACAGAAATGCTAATTTGAGAGTAAAACTATCAAGTACATTATCTTACATTACATTATCACAGCTGAAAACAATTGTGCTGCATATATTATGGAAACATTTTTTCTCTTATGAATAGAAAGTGTTTAACTTCTGACCAATTTAATGCAAATTTTTGAATGATGTTAAATATTATCTAAATATAAAAGTAATTTTGTAAAAATACGGTATGAACAGTTATAAATACAGAAATAAAATTCATTTTGGAAAGAGGAAAACTGTCACGTGTAACAGTTATGTAATTTAATTACAAAAATGCAACTGTAATCTGTTAGTTGCAGAGAAAAAAAAAAGTGTAATTATTGTAAAATTATACTTACGAAAATGTTAACGATTACAAAAGGGGGTTACATCTAAATATTTTCACACACAAACAGATTTGATTGATTTCATTCCCAAATTGCATTGACTACTCCAAAATATGAGACATGAATGTTTCAGGAGTTTAAGACACAAAATAGGTTTTTATTGCAAAAACAGTACTATAGCTAAACTATATTCTAAGATTTTAAATCTTAAACCTCCGAATGATCTCAAATGTTTGAAAATGATTAACAGTTGAAAACATTCATTATAAACGTAATCAAAAAGCAAATCAAATGTAATCAGTTACATTACTTTATTAAAGTAATTGAAAGTTACACTACTTATATTTTAAATAGGGTAACTTGTAATCTGTAACCTGTAATTTCTATTAAACACCGATAATGATATATTCTACATTTAGTTATGATTTATATGGATTTGTAGCCATTTTATTCATTTCCCTTTGCCAGCTCACAACCAATTTGGACTGCAAAAAATGATTCATGTTTCGTCTAAACTATACAAACCCAAATATGTACACTGTAAAAAGTGTTTACTAGTTTCAACTTAAAAACTTAACTTTAAGGCAGCTGCTAAACTTAAGTTAAATCAACTTAAAAGTACAAGTCATTTCAATTCACAAGTTATATCAACTTAAAAGTACAAGTCATTTAAACTTATTTTATTGTAGTGACTTGAATAACTTGTACTTTTAAGTTGATTTAACTTAAAATTTTAAGCCAGCTGCTGAAGTAAGTTTTTAAGTTGAAATAGGTGAACATTTTACAGTGTAAAGTCAATCCATAGTCCTACAAAAACAGCATTGGGTGAGGGTGAAATGTCCAGTATGGTTAGCAGTACCTGAGGAACGCTAAAGCCATGCACAGATGCAAAGCAAGAGAGTGAAGAGGAGCAGTGAAAGAGTGAAAAGGAGTCAAAACAGGAGCAGTGGAGTTCAGGAATACACTGGCACTCAATTGTGTACTGGTAAAATGTTTTATTCCAAACAAACTGGCTTTATTTATTATCAGTTGCTTGAAGGAAAAAAAAAAAAGGTACAAAAATTACAATGCACCAAAATAAATCAATTAGTCTCAAGACACAATGAACATTAAAACTGTATGATACTGCATATAAATATTAATCCGAGCAATATTTATATATATTCAGACATACGCACTGAATAAGTCAACAAACATCTACAAATCTCAGTTTTATAATTATTATTTTTTTTACACAGTCTAAATAGCTATTTCCCACAGACGTTTTCTTTTGTACGAAAGAACACCAATGCATGCTGACTTGAGTAAGGCAGGACAGAGAGGAGTTCAGAAGGTGACACAGCGGTGAGGACTGAAGGTCAAAGGTTGAAAACCTGGCGGCTAAACCTTTGGGTTGTGGGGTGAAGTGTTTTATAGCGTAGCGTGACTTAGCGGAACACAGCATAACAAAGCTTGACATAACATGATGCAGCGTGACATCAGCAGTGACAGCAAGCAAGGACAAGGTGAACGTGGCAACGCCAATGTGCTGATAAGGTACTCTGGCGGTAGGAACTCCACCGTGTGATAGAGTACAAAAGTTAGCATGCTAGTTCAGTGTTTCGTTTGTGTTTTCAAGCCCACACTGAGCCATCTTGAGGTGAGGAAGCGCAAGGAAGAGTGCCATGTCAATGTTTAGTCCACTAATTAGGGTATTTTAGTAATTTCAAGGTGTCATGTGTGGCTTGCTACAGTCACAGCAGCAGCCTGTGGCAAAAGGGTGTTACTACACGTTGTTCATGTTGTTCTGCAGTGAGTTTACCTCCTCTGCATTGTCTTCTACAGCCTTGTCGTTTTCCAGTTTTGGCGTGAGCGAGTTCTGGTTGTTCAAAGACTCGTCCTCTTTTGGGGGACATTTGCATGGGTCTTCTTTGCAAGTGCAGTCCTGTGGAGCAACACACAAACTCACAATGTGACAATGAGGGGGAAAAAGTAACAAAATGTTCCACACCAACCTTTTATATATCCGCCATTAACATCTCAAATGTGTCTCTGGTGATCATTTCAGTCACACACATAAAGGTATCAGTGCATATGATATTTAGTTTTAGTGCAATTATAAAAAAAAAAAAAGTCAAAATAAAACAATTATATATAAATAATTCAAAATTATCGTAAGTGTGGTTCAGTTTCAACTTGTTATAAAGTCATAACTACCAAATGTGTCATTTTGACAAAGTCATAAGTTAATTATGAGATAAGACATAACTGAGCATCTCAGTTTTGACAGTCATTATTTAGATTTGTGTCATAACACTTTTGCCAAAACATCAGCTCTCTCATAATTGACTATGAATAGCAATTTTGACCTTTGATCTCATAATTGTCCAGGTCAATAATTAAAGTCAAAATTATGCCAAATATAAAGACTGACATAGCAAGTCAGTTATGACATAACAAGTCATAATTATAAGATCAAAAGTCAAAATGTACATTCTATCTCATAACTGATTTAGTATGTCAGTTTTGACTTTTGAATTCATAATTATGACTTGGTCAATTATGAACAATTAAAAATTACATCAAATGTCAAGACTGAAATACCAAATCAATTATGAGATACTAAGTCATAATTATAAGATCAAAATAAATGAGATGTATGAGAAGTATGTCAATTTTGACTTATGTCAGTTTTGATTTTTGAATTCATAATTATGACTTGGTCAATTATGAGAGATTCAAAATTATGCCAAATGTCAAGACTGACATACCAAGTCAATTATGAGATCCTAAGTCATAATTATGAGATCAAAAGTCAAAATCTATATACTACCTTATTATTTATTATGTCAGTTTTGATTTCTGAATTCATAATAATGACTTGGTCAATTATGAAAGATTCAAAATTACGCCAAATGTCAAGGCTGACATACCAAATCAATGATGAGGTACCAAGTCATAATTACAAGATCAAAAGTCAAAATTTATATTCTTACATCTCATATCTGATTTAGTATGTCAGTTTTGACTTCTGAATTCATAATTATGACTTGGTCAATTATGAACGATTAAAAATTATGCCAAATGTCAAGACTGACATTCTAAGTCAGTTATGAGATACTAAGTAAATTATGAGATCAAAAGTCAAAATTGATATACTACCTCATTATTTATGTCAGTTTTGATTTTTGAATTCACAGTTATGACTTGGTCAGTTATAAAAGATTCAAAATTTCACCAAATGTCAAGACTGACCAAGTCAATTATTGAGATACTAAGTCATAATTATGAGATTGAAGGTGAGATGCTATCTCAATCTATCTCAAGATTTATTATGTCAGTTTTGACTTTTCAATTTATGATTGTGACTCTTATGAAAGATTCAAAATTATGCCAAATGTCAACACCGACATACCAAATCAATAATGAGATACCAAGTCATAATTATGAGATCAAAAGTCAAAACTGATATACTACCTCATTTATTATTATGTCGGTTTTAATTTTTGAATTCATAATTATGACTTGGTCAGTTATGAAAGATTCAAAATTGACATATTATCTCATAATTAATTTGTTTTGACTTACATCAATTCAAAACTCAAAACTGACATAGTAAATCAATTGAGATGTCAGTTTTGACTTTTGATTTATTTTGTAATTATGACTTGGTATCTCATAACTGACTTGGTGTGTCAGTTTTGCCTGTAGTTACATTTGACGCTTTCATAAATAAAATCATAATTCTCTCATAATTAAGTCACTGTTTTGAGATCAAGTCAATTATGAGATTCTTAGTATGTCAATTTAAGGTTCTCTCAAAGACTTATGTGGTGGAAATGGGCTTCCATATGCGAAGATTGATTGCAATAAATTACACAGTAACGATATTTCATGCATCCCTAGAATTATGAATAACCAGCAGTCGACATAAATTTCTACAATGTCACCGTGTTGTTAGTGCTTTGAATGGTGTGAGGAAAAATGGTAAGTAAGCATCTATTTTAAACTGCTAAATATATTGTTTGTCTGTCTAACTTCTTAGGAAGCAAAGGCTCAAGATGTGTGTTAACTGTGATGGTGGAAATGGGCTTCCATATGTGCATTTCCAAGACGCACTGAATGCAGTTTACACCTCAAGCTGCTTGCTGGATCACAGGATGTTAACAGCAGTTGTAAACAAGGCCCAGGAGCACCATAGCATAAACAGAACCATTCATGAGGCAAGCGCATGGAGCTAGATTCAGTTCAGCTGAGTAGAGCAAATGGTAAACTTCAGAGCATAAACTGATTCACAACCTGTATCTGTGGTTTTTACTACTTAGCAAGAGACATCAACACACTATAAGCATAGTGGTTACATAAACTGTAGGCATTAAACAATTTACAACGACTTGTTTACTGCCGAGTCTGTCATTTACTAATGCTACGCATTAAGACAAGTGGCTTAAATCAAAGCTTTTTTTGAACAACTTGCTACCTGTGATATCCCTTCTTGAAACCATACAGGCAGTGATTGTACATGCCATTGGGAGGCAAGAAAAGATGACTAGTCATGCTGCTGAAATCAGACATGTGTAAATCTCATTCTCAAGAGAGAGAAGATGAAAAATGTCAAATAAATTCTCCCCGGAGGCGGTAAGACAAGTAAACAACTCACAAGTAAACAAAGTCACCTAGGGATATTTTCATAGATGTTTCATCTAAGTTCTGTCACCAATCATCCCTCATCTCAGTCTTGCTCTATTTCTCCTCCCTGTTGCACAGTGAAGCTGTCAAACTCTTTTAATCATAAAAGAGTCTCTTCCACTATGAAATCACTGGGGGAATGGACCGGCAAAGTTGAATGAGGTGAAGAAATTGCATTTGTTAAGGCAATACAACCCCCACAAAATCAAAAGAACATCAGAAACCAAACAAGGTTTTAGTTTCACCTCAGAATAAGCAAATGACCCAAATCAAAGTGCTGGAGAACAGGATCTGACAAGTTGAAGGTTCACCAGGTACCGCAGGGTAAGAGGTTAATAAAGCAGTAAGACTGCGGTTTGGTCTTCCTTTAAAGATCAAATGTTACACGCTCAACAGAAGGAACAGGAATAGGTAGAACATTTATTCAGGGTAATCTACTCTGAAAGATGACCTCAAGATGGGAGCAAAACAGAAAGTCTAAATGTTGTTTCTCCCACCAATAAATTAAATAATAGCAATATTTCATGCATCCCTACACTGTAATTTGTTGAGTCAACTTAAAATAATGATTTACCTGGCTGCCTTAAAATTTTAAGTTCAGTCAACTCAAAAACAGTTTATTTAACTTGAAATGACAACTTAGATATTTGAATTGATTCAACTTAGATATTTGTGTTTGTTAAACTTAAAAGCTGGGTAAGTAACCCAGCTGCCTTAAAATTTTAAGTTGAATCAACTCAAATATCTAAGTTGTCACATAGTATAAATTAACATTTCAAGTTAAATAAACTGTTTTTGAGTTGATTCAACTTAAAATTAAGGCAGCTGTGTTACTTACCCAGCTTTTAAGTTTAACAAACACAAATATCCAAGTTGTCACTTAATACAACTTAACATTTCAAGTTGACTAAACTTATTTGAGTTGACTAAACTTAAAATTAAGGCAGCAGGTTAACAAATAATTTTAAGCTGACTCAACAAATTGTGTTTTTGTTTTTTACAGTGTAGAAATATGAATAGAACAGAGTATGTTACCCAGCAGTCAACACAAATTTCTACAAGGTTGCTGTGTTGTTAGTGCTTCGAATGCTGTAAGAAGATTAAAGGAGAAGTTCACTTCCAGAACAAAAATGTACAGATATTTCAAAAAACAATTATTCTTCATTAACACTCTTTGTGTTTGTCGTTTCTGTCAGGTTGTTCTCTGCTGTACAAAAATTTCTTTACGACAGAATAAAGACAGACATGAACATCTTGGATGACAAAATTCTCAGTAAATTTTTGTTCTGGAAGTGAACTAATCTCTTAACAGCTGGCACTGTCTACCAGGATGTTAAGTTGCAGGAATCAAGTTCTCGCAGTTACAATAGCAACTATGGTGAGGAAGCTTCTATTTTAAACTGCTAAATTTATTGCTTGTCTATGCTATTTCTTAGGAAGTAAAGGCTCAAGATGTGTGTTAAGGTGAGTAATAATGAAGCTACAGGTTTAAAGCGTTTTATTTGAATCAGCAGGGTATTAAAGCGCGCTGGGAGGAGATCAGTTTGAGTCCTCTTACCTCGCTGCAGGGATCCTCTTTGGGTTTATATTCCCATGTGTATCTGCTCATGGTTTTCTAAGGAGTGGGGTGGCGAGAGAGGATTACTCCACTGACACACTTTTGATATTTTGTTATTCTCTCTTAATTAACCGACACCTCAACCTCAGGAGATATTTCATTATATTTATTGTACTAGACAAGTGTACTAGAAACATTGCATTAACTTCCTAACCACTCTACACAACCTAAAATGTGGTCAGCGTGTTTGGAAACACAGAAGATAATCCAGTTTCCACAATGCTTCATGCAGACTGTAGTGCTTTACATGACCTCAGGTGGCACATGCTAATCAATAACAACAGTTAAAGGGATAGCTCTCCTAAAAATGAAAATTACCCTATGATTTACTCACCCTCAAGCCATCCTTGGTGTATATGACTTTCTTCTTTCAGACAAATACAGTCGGCATTATATTGAAAAAAAAGCGGTGTCGTAGGACATAGGCATAGCGTAAACTTTGTGAGAAGCGATGAGCGCTGAAGCGCAGTGGAGAAAGCAAAACAAAACATTGGTCGTGAAATTAGAAGAATAAAATGAGGATTTGTAAAGAAAAATGTTGGAGGATTTTAACATGATCTCATGACGAAAGTGTACCTGTGGGAACCTTTCGCAAAATACATACCGCCATGTACGCTTCGTGACATAATTGCTATGAAATGTCCACTGAATGGCACTAAAAGTGTTCAGTTTTTTCCCCCCGGAACAGATGAACCTACATATGGTACATTTTATGTGACGTTGGTTTTGTATGCGTCATCGCAGTTCTGACCTGAAATGTCTGTTGAGTGGCGTTATATAATGTGACGTAAAAACACAATCATGCCGTTTTAGCTTGTTTTTTAATAGTCTCAGCCTCAGATGTCACGCCCATGGAACGTTGGCTAAACATCTGATGCATAAGGCACACTTAGCTGGAAACATGAGAAGGGACAAAACAACACGTGATTGGTTGCTGTACCTGTCAGTCATTTGGCCTCTTGGGCGGGCCTTGGCCATTCAAAGCAGCCAAAGTTCCCAGACCTTCTGCCGTCAGTCTGAAGGTCTGGCTACACAAGACTAGTTTTTCAATCTCTCATCTTTCAGCTCTTTTATCGTGAGTAATGTTTTTTTTTTACCGGATTCATACCCAAGGATTCCACATCCTAAGACCATTTCTGTGCCGGCTGAGCTACTGAGCAAGCTTGTTAAGTCCGGAGAGCAAAACATATGGAGCGGTACAAGTGCTTGCTGTTTTACCGCCTCTAGTGTTCATTTATGTTGGAAACTGCAGAGCTATGTACTACTTAGTATGCATTTCACAACCTGCGAAAATGTTCCCACAGGTACGTTTTTTGTCTAAGATCATTTCGATATAAGGGACGATTGGTTTTCCTTTGCGGTAAACGAAACACTATGCACGTACAACAGCTAGCATAAACTAGAGATCATGTTTTATAGTTTTAATTATGGATATTTTTCTTACACAAATGCATTAATTCACTTTAGAAGGCCTTTATTAACCCCCCGGAGCTGTGTAGAGTACTTTTTATGATGGATGGATGCACTTTATTTTGCTTTAAAATCTCAACCCCTATTCACTGCCATAATAAAGCTAGAGCCAGGACATTTTTTTAATATAAATCTTATTGTATTCGTCTGAAAGAAGAAAGTCATATACACCTAGGATGGCTTGAGGGTGAGTAATTCATGGGGTAATTTTCATTTTTGGGTGAACTATACCTTAAGGGAAAGAGTGAGGGATGAAGATGATGGCATTTTGATTTCTCATTATTTTAATGATGAAGAAAAGTGGAAGTGAGAGCATGCACTTATACCTCCAGTATTCATGCACAGGAAAATAGAGGGAAAGACAGGAGAGGAAAAGTTACCTGACACATAATGTTATCATAGTAAGCCAAAGCACGGGCATTGGGGAGGTTAGTCGGGGTGTCACACAGTTTCCTTACATTTGCCTGAGAGCCCTCTGCGACGGTGGACAGCGAGAAGTTATCGATGTGCTGCTCCGATTTTGGACGGAACTTACTGAAAGACAGAAGATCATATAAAACAAAATAAAATAAAACATCATTTGAATGTGACTAATTAATGTGACTAAGTTTTCTTGTGCCCAATATTGAACATTATGCAGAGGAAACTTTCGATATGAACTTCATCAGTGCTTAACTACTAATTCCCTCATATAAAAAACAAAAACTATCAATGTATGAATCAAACTCACTAAGACTCAATGGGTTTCTTTTCCATGCATCATTTTATTATATTTATACAGTATTACAGACAAATATAAAAGTGAAAATAGAGCTGCAAGCAGCGATTACCGGGGAACTTTTGGTTTTCAAGCACATAAGGAAAAAGACATTACATATTATTTAGAAAGCCTGTAACCACCTAAATCAATCATTTAAAAAGCATTTTTTTATCAAATCCATTGATTTACTATAGAAATATGATGCTTTTCTAACATTTATGACGTCTGATCTCCCTGAAACTTTGCATGCTTGTTTAGAAACACCAGTCGCATGTGCTCTGCAGGTATCTTGAAGTTTTGAGTTTTCCTTTAGGCTTCAGGGTATATTTGGACAAGCTGCTTTTCTAAAGGACTCTGTTATTGCTTCCCAAAGGGTACATTTCAACATGTTTTTGATAATTATTGACCTAGAGAGTCCAGAGAATTGGACTGCGGTGGTTTTTCCAGACTGGGTGAAAAACTTAGGACTAGTTCGCAAAAGTAGGTTTTTCACATCTTCTCAATCATTTAAAAAAACAGTTTGATTGGTTCTAGAGGCAAAGTTGTTTGGAACAAAGTGGTCTATCATATGATACGAATATTGCGTGTATAAGAAAGAAAAAAAGAAAAAAAAATACATTTCCCACAGACCTTTGGACCAAGACAGTGATTTTTATGTTGATAGGTCAAGTGGTTGCCTAGTTATAGCCATTTTTATGTTTTTTTCCCCACTTATAGCGCAACCAAGTGGTCAGCCTCTTTTTTCCCTGTGACCTCAGCTTGAGCTCTTACATAAGTCTGCAGGGTTTGGCAAGGATATCTCATTCCATTCAGGAGTTATAGGCATTTTACTAAAAGTGCCCCTGCCGCCTTTGAACGCTTTGGCGTCCCTTTGCGACGGTGAGTTGAAAGTTAACTCTTTATTGAAAATGACTGATATTCACTCTCTAGAGAATCTTTTTGCACTGGTTTGGTTCCAATTGGGTGAAAAACCTAGGACTTCGCAAAAGTAGGTTTTGCAAAAAAAAATAAAAATTTCTTCAGGCTCGTGATCGAATCTGCGTTTTGCGTATCTGCATGCGTTTTGTCTGGCATGAGCCAAGGATTCAAATGACATAAAACACTTGAGCCTGCGACTGATGGTTTATGAGTTATGAGCGATTTTATACTTTTAATCGCTGTAGCATCCCCATCAGGCTGACTGGGGGGAGCCTTGGTCACATTGTCCGCGTTGTGAGTACTACCATCCCTCCAAGTTCCAAGTCTCTATGACTTACGGTTTGCTCTGCACAATCAGTTTTACGTGGAAATGGCTCATCCGTGACCATTCTAACAATTACAATAGGGTTTCACTGCTACGCTCTTGAACCCCCTAATCACACCATATATTGTGTCCTGTCTTGCCTGCAAAGAACTGGTTTCTATCTTAATATTTCAAAACATAATTTATTCCTGTGATGGGAAAGCTGAATTTTCAGCAGTCAATACTCCAGTCTTTAGTGTCACAAGATCCTTCAAAAAAATGATCACAAAAATGCAGTGGATTAAAAGCTCAAGTTGTTTCTGCTACAAGCAAACATACACACTGATGTTACCTACAGCAGATGGTTCCGATACTCAGTCAAAACACTTTCTATTGTAGTCATCTTGTCTTCATCACTATGCTCCCTTCCCTTTATCTCCTCTCTTGTCCTCCCTTCTCTTCCACTCCTCTGTTCTCCATCTCATCCCTCTCTTGGATTGTGTTTAAATGCCTTTGGCTGCACAGTATATAGGTCACTCGTGTTGCACTGTCAGATTGGCCTACTTTCAGCAAAGAAGGGTGATATCATTGTGTTCAAAGCCCATGTTACCACTGTACATTTTATTGTACTCCAGTGTGCGTGTGCAACAGCGTATGCAGCTCGATCAACTGATATTCAAACATTTAAATCTTAAACTGAGACTAACTGAGTGTTTACCTGTGCTTTCGAAGTCGTCTGTTTTCAGTCTTAAGCATGTGCATCCTCTTGGAGAAAAATACTATAACCATGAAGAGGAGCAGTAACATGATGGCAGCTCCGCCCACTGCTATACACATCACTTGGAAGTCTGAAATGACCGACTCGCACCTGGAGCCTTTGTTCCAGATATACTCCTGAATGTTACACCTACAAAATAAAAACAGAGAGAGGTGTTAGAAAATAGGAAGTTAAGCAACATATTTTCATAACATTACGGGTGAACCAGTGATGTCACATGGACTATTTCAATGAGGTCCTTACTAACTTTCTGGGACTTGAACATTTCACTCTATGCAGAGTCAGAAAGTTCTCTGATTTGATCAAAAATATCTTTTTCCAAAGATGAACGAAGGTCTTACGGGTTTGGAACGACATGAGGGTTAGTAATAAATGACAGAATGTTAATTTTTGGGTGAACTATCCCTTTAAGACATTGTTCTACTGTGGGTGATATTTTCCAGACATTCAAACAAATGGGCCATTACAAACACATCTGTGCAGAGATGAAAGAATGTGAGAAACACTACAGTGTGTTGTACATTGCAAGTGTGTTGTGTGGCCTGTTGACCCATTTATCATTACTATGATTCGACTGCAAGGTTAGTCCTAGAGCTTACAGCTGCATGACCGGACAGATGGTCCTGTCAAGGACGAGCATGTGCTCCTCTATTTGTGCCGGTTCCACAGAGAATAAAGCACCTGAGCTTTGCTCAGTTCACAGCTTCCAAAACAGATTTACAAATTCTCTCATCTGCCAGTGTTGGAGTATAGAGTGTGAGGTTCTCAATATCCTACTGTAGATGCTGGATTTATTTTTTTGCTATTATGTAATGTATATTAGCCCATATAGTTCATTGGTTAAGACACAGGTTAATCACAGCCGATATCTGATATCCACCTTTTTCTTCTCATAATAGGTCTGGCTTCTGGTATCCATTTTTAGCTGTACAAAACAGCTTGTTTTTTGAGATGTTACTATTTCAAGACGTTAATATTGAGAAACTTACATTTTAGACAAAATATGGCAAGTTACGTTTTTGTTGGTGGAGCAAAAACAAGTTTCAAATGAAGCCAAATCAAATACTATTAAACTAACCGACACACCAGAAATATACACTTACACTCTGCAGCCTATGGGTACATTTTGTAGTGAGCGAAAGGCCAATCAATACTACAGGAAACTATTGCTCAGTGTGCATGTAGGCCATGTTTACTATTTTAGCCTAATAAGATCAATTTGAACTTAGTTTTACTAACTATCCATACATTTAGTGTAAACCATTGGCTGTGCTACACAGAAACACGCTCACTATTAGCAAATGCACCCTCCCACAAATCGTATGTTCACCTGATAGTTCAATCTTTACATGCCCTACAAATGGAAACCTGGACTTTTCTAATAGCGCCGACCCCATTAATGTAGACAGCACCCTGTCATGCCTTTTCTCAGCAATCGACAAGTTAGCCCAGCGGCATGTGCCACACACACCACAATCCAGTGCCAGACTGAAATGTACTTTTACGTTCTGAAATGGAGCTGGACTAAATGGGGTTTTGCTTTTGTCTTTTTTTTTTTTGTTTAATTCAATAGAACCGTTTATTTTTAAATATAATGAAATATTTAATTTTTTACATAAAAGTTTTTTAATATACATTTTTAATATACAGTGTAAGTCAACAGTTTACGTACACCTTGCAGAATCTGCAAAATGTTAATTATTTTACCCAAATAAGAGGAATCATACAAAATGCATGTTATATATTTTTATTTTGAATAAGGTATTTTACATAAAAAAAAAATGTTTACATACAGTCCACACAAGAAAATAGTAGCTGAATTTATAAAAATTACCCCGTTCAAAAGTTTACATACGCTTTATTCTTAATACTGTTTTTACCTGAATAATCCACAGCTGTGTGTTTTGTGTTTATTTATAGTCGTTCATGAGTACCTTGTTTGTCCTGAACAGTTAAACTGCCTGCTGCTCTTCAAAAAAATCCTTCAGGTCCCACAAATTTTTTGGTTTTCCAGCATTTTTGTGCATTTGAACCCTTTCCAACAATGACTGTACGATTTTGAGATTCATCTTTTCACACCAAGGACAACTAAGGGACTCATATGCACCTATTATAGAAGGTTCAAACGCTCACTGATGCTTCAGAAGGAAAAATTATGCATTAAGAGCCAGGGCTGTAAACTTTTGAACAAAATGAAGATGTGTACATTTTTCTTATTTAGCCTAAATATCACATTGTTGTTGTTGTTGTTTTTATTTAGTACTGCCCTTCAGAAGCTACAGAAGATACTTACATGTTTCCCAGAAGACAAAATAAGTTAAATTTACCCTGATCAAATTCAAAAAGTTTTCACCCCCCGGCTCTTAATGCATCGTTTTTCTTTCTGGAGCATCAGTAAGTGTTTGAATCTTCTGTAATAGTTGAGTCCCTCAGTTGTCCTCAAAAATGCTGAACAACAAAGAATTTGTGGGACCTGAAGGATTTTTCTGAAGTACAGCAGGCAGTTTAACTGTTCAGGACAAACAAGTGACTCATGAACTAAAAAAAAAAATGAAAGAAAGACTTTTCTCTTGTGGACTATATGTAAACGTCTTATGTTTAATATCTTATTTAGGTCAGTAAAAAAAAAAAAAGAAAAATGAACATGCATTTTGTATGATCTTATTTGGGTAAAATAATTAACATTTGCAGATTCTCCAAGGTGTGTGTAAACTTTAACTCTATATGAAATGCATTAATAATAATATATTTGATTAAAACTATTTAACTACAGTAAAGATCACAAAGTCAGACTATTATTTTCTGTGGGATAATGAGCATTTCATTCTGACTTTAAACCTGTGGATGTAAGGCTGTTGCAGTATCCAGTGTAGATTGAGTAGTCATCTGTTCAAACACACAGCTTAACACATCACATCATCTAGCCTCGAGGCTTCACTACACACAAATAAGATTCCCAAAACCTCACTATTATGGCTCAAAGCGCCAGCTTGAGGCAGGGTCTTTAGCTCTTAAACTGAAATACACACATTTGCAGATCTGGGCTCTGACCCAAATCCCTTGAGCAAATGTTTAATAAGGGTCTACATTGGCCTCTGAGCAGAGTTGTGCCAGTGGTTGATGCTGGTTCAGTAAAGAGTGATATGCCGCCAAGCCACGACGGCAGGCATGGAGTGTGGAACTAAAATTATAGCAGATGATTGTGAGACAAATGCTAAATATTACTTGTATATAACGTGTATATAGGAATTCAGCCCAGATCATCAAGAATGAGGTATATGTCAGTATTAAAGCATTCTTCTAATTATTACTGTGTTAGAACTGGAATGAATTTCTTACAAGAAGTCATATGTATGTCAGTCTCCATTACTGAAATGATTGGTTAAAAATGTGAAAGTCACTTACAACTGTGACTTTCTTTGGCGTTTTGTAGAAGTATTTGTATTTAATAATGGTTTATGAACAGTATGCAGCTTTATATTTCTTACATTTTCTACATATTCTATAGTTGGTATTGTAAATATTTTCTGATCTCACCACTCCTGCTACTTTTGATAATGCCCAATTCTTGTCAATGCCAAGTTAAGCTAATATGTGGAATACAGTTTCTGTAAAAAATGCAGCCACACTTGTGAGATATAAACGTCACATTTATGGCAGAAACTGTTTTTTATTATAAAATACAAAAACGTTTTTTTTTGTAGGTATTGTTTATGGTTTTGGCATTGCACGCTGGATAGTGATTAAGAAACTTCTGCCTAATAGTAACAAAGTATGGCATTTTTTAAAACCTTGTCACTATGAATTGCCAACCAATAGGATTTTGAAGGCACCAGTAGAGTATTACTGAAGGACACCGATGAAAAAAAACTGGATCGTTCTGGTCTACCCAAACGCATTACACATACTGGATCAAGCATGTTTAAGGAAACAGCTAATGATCATTGATATTTCTAGCAGATGGAGGAAAAATAATAAATTGAATAAGCGCACTGTTGGCATGGCTGTCACCAAACATTTCCCCAAACTGCAGCAAGATGTCTTCATGTTCTTGCAGCAGCAACTAACACAATGCTGTCTATGCATCTTATTTGTTTTCTATATGGCAGTGTTGTTACATTACCCATTTAAATAAAGGCCAAAAGACTTTCCTATAAACAACTTTCCCTATGACAACTGCCACATAGTGTATAAATGCTTGCATGACCTGGTTAGCCCAGTCCCACATGTTTGCATGAGCTTGGCCCAGTTTCATGATCATTGATGGTAGGTCATTTACTACTGTTCCCAAGAGATGTCTTCAACTGAGACTCAATCCGTCTTCAATCCCAACATTTGATTTTGGGACATTTTAGAGCCCAGCACTAAGCTTCTCTTGAAAATGTAAATGATAATCCCGCACCATGAACAGACACATAACATTGACTGAAGGATTGAGTTTCATCTTCAAACTCATCATTAACATTTGATCAGATGCCACAAATGCTAGAAGAAATATCAGGATGGTCTTTTGCGCATTCCTTACACACTACAAATATATTATTATAAAATAAAAAAATATTTAAATGTTAAATATTAAAATGTATGTACTGTATTACTTGTGCTGTTCCATTAATTTGTAAATCTTAGGATATGCAGGCAAATTACTTGATTTTTTCCATTAAATAAACCTCTCCATACAATTAATTTAGGTACAATTTTAACTGCATTATGATTAAAGGGATAGTTCACCCAAAAATGTAAATGACCCCTTGATTTACTAACCCTCAAGCCATTCTAGGTGTATATGAAGAGTTAATTTGCAAAAACAGATAACTCAGTTTTTAACCATTTAAATAAATAAATAATTATTACATATACATACATACTTACATACACATACACATACATATATATATATATATATATATATATACACACACACACACACACATAATATATATATATATACATACATATACATACACATTATATATGCAATACAGTTTTGCAAATAAACTCCTTATATGACTTCCTTCTTTCAGACAAATACAATCAGAGTAATATAAAAATTAAAAAAAAGTTTGGCGCTATCAAACTTTATAATGGCAGTTAATGGCTGGTCTAGATTTTGAAGCAAGTGTGCAAGTGCCTCCATCCATCATAAAAAGGCCTTCTGAAGTGAATCGATGCATTTGTGTGAGAAAAATATACTTTTTTGAAACTATATCCAGTCTGAAACAGTTTTTTTTTTTTTTCGTTTTATTTAGTGCATTGCCACAGTAATCAATGTGTTATTTCGTATGCATGTTTGGCCTTCCGTTTTTTTTTGTTTTTTTTCATACGTCTAAGAAGTGTCTCAGTTTATAACTGTAAAAGAAGTTATTTTTGTCTCTTTAGTTTTTCCCCGTCTAACACCTTATGCACCCTAGACATGCTAGCAGAATCTGATTTTACCAAGTACGACATGTTCCTGGATCAACATCTTTGTTGACCCTGGAACAACATTGTGATTAACCAATCAGATTTGAAAAATCAGTTTATAGTTTTTGTGAAGTTTAGGCTTACAATCAGTGTTTGGTGCTTATACATTAGTGTCATTCATCTATTATTTCCTCTGATTTTAGGGATTACTCAGGTTAGGTTTAGGTGTAGGGATGTGGTCAAGATTAAATTTTTGGATTAAAATGTTGTTCCAGGGTCAACAAAATACATCTAACTCAGCAAAATCAGGATGTGCAGACGTGCTATATACTGTAAGATGCTTGAGCACAGTAAACTTGACTTTGTGTGAACTGCCTTGTCTCATTCGTTGTCCCTGATGTCAGTGTTCTACTCTGGTCTGCAATTCCTGATAAAATTTATTCAAACATTTATAAACCGTAATCTCTAGTTTCCACTAACTGTCATGCGTTCACGAGAGAGTGGCGTTCCAGCAGATGACGTAGGCAAACATGGTGACAAACGCAGAAGTGCAGAGGAGAGGGCAAAACTAAACACCTGTCACGAATTGGAAGTACAAAATGATGATTTGTAAAGAAAAATGTCGGAGGATTTCGCCATATAAGCCAAAAGACTGGTTTTCCTTTGCTGTAAACAAAGCTTGGTTCTCACGAGACTAGCATATTCTCACTGGAGCTTAAGCTACGCCTACGTCCTACGTCATCCGCTGGAATACCACTCTCATGAATGTGCCTACATCAGTTAACGAAAGTTTTAAATATAGTTTTTTTTTTTTAACACAAATGCATTGGTTTGCTTCATTGGCTTTGCTTCATGCTTCATCACTTTGCTTCATGCAGGCCTTTATTAACCCCCTTTACATTGTGAGGGGATCTCCTCATCCACCACCAGTGTGCAGCATCCACCTGGATGATGTGACAGCAGCCATAGTGCGCCAGAACACCCACCATATGCCAGCTTATTGGTGGAGAGGAGATAGAGTGAAGAAGCCAAACAGTAAATATGGGGATTGTTAGGAGGTCATGATGGTCAGAGGCTGAAGGGCAAAATTGGCCAGGATGCCGAGGTCACACCTCGACTCTTTTTGAAAGACGTCCTGACATGACTGAAAAATCTCAAGATATGTATGTGTGCATCTTACCGGCAAAAAGCGCCAATACCGTCAACCACGTAACACTGTCCTCCATTGAAGCAGTAATTGGGGAAGATGTCGCACGATGACATACATGTGCCATTGTAACGCACAAATCCATAGAGACAACCAGAGTTGAGCACATCCGATGCGCCAGGTGAAGCTCCTCCAGAGCCATCATCAGCGGTGATAACTCTAGTGTTGGAGGGAACTGCGCTAGCTATGAGAGGAACATTTTCATCTTCCATGTCAGGTGGCGTTGGTTGGCTCTCCTCTAGATAAACTTCAGTGGGTGAATAGTCAGGCGACAGATAATCATAAAAATCAGAAAGGGTCCACGAAGTTGGATCTCCACCCTGGAGCTCCTGAACCCAAGAAGGAGGATCAAGAACATGCGGTTGGTTAGAAGGATTGTAAAAATTCACAGTGATAACTTCTGGTTGGGAAGAGGTGGACTCAGGAGGATGATTTGTGACTGGATCTAACAATGTCCCATCCGCTTGTAGTCTCTCGCTCTTCCAGCGCGGGGCGATGTCCTCGAATCTCTCCTCGTTGAAGTCCAGCCAGGACAGGCCACGTGTTCGGTGTTCAGCCAATGTGGGCAGCCGGGCAGCTATGCCATCTATCGTCAGATCAATAAGCCGTTCCCTTTCGGCTGAATCAACACCGATGTCTGTCGTAGCACTGGTTGAGGTTTCTCCACCGCTGCCTGAATCTTCTCCAGCTCGTGGTTTTCGAGAGTGAATGTGGGCACGAGCAATAGGTGTGGCCTCACCAGGAAGTGCAGGTTTAAGCCCCAGCCCATTTACGTCTGAGGAATTAGTGGCAGTAGAATTGGAGATGAATGAACTGCCTAAAAAGCAAACAAAAAAAAAGAGGTTGTGACTAACTTTTCTTATTATTTGTTTGAGTGCCACCTTCAGAAGCACTCATCACCATACTGCAAACTCAGCAACTCCACAGTCATGCTGAGAGAGAACAAAAGACAAAACATATACTCTGTATCACACACACCCGGACAAATCTGCTTAATTATACACCGCTGAGCGCGAGGCCCCAGATTTCTTTCCAAAGCGGCTTGTGGTAGCTGGATTAGCAGCTCTGATTTACTAATGTTCCCCCCTGAGCCTGGGCTAGGATTGGGATTCAGATTAGGATTAAGGGCTGTAGGTTGAGACTTGCATTGGGCAGTCTGGATGGGTAAGCTTTAATGCACAAAGATAAACAGACAATGGGGAATTCCTCTTTAGCACTGGAAAAATCTCACTGACCTAATTGACTATCTTTTACTGAGACTGTAAACTAATCTAATGCAATCCATCTCAAAAAAAAAAAGAAATGTGGCCCTGGACCACAAAACTAGGTAGCATGGGTAAATTTGTACCAATTGCCAACAATATATTGTATGGGTCAAAATTATTGATTTTTCTGTTATGCCAAAAATCATTAGGATATTAAGTAAAGATCATGTTCCATTAAGCTAGTGAATTTAGTGAATTTCCTACTGTAAATATATCAAAACTTAATTTTTGATTAGTAATATGCGTTGCTGAGAACTTCATTTGGACATTTTTAAAGGTGATTTTTTCCCCCTCAATATTTAGTTTTTTTGGCACCTTCAGATTCCAGATTTTCAAATAGTAATAGTATCTCGGACAAATATTGTCCTATCTTAACAAACATCAAAGAAAAGTTTATTTATTCAGCTTTCAGATGATGTATAAAATCTCTAATTTTAAAAATTGACCCTTATGACTGGTTTTGTGGTCCAGGGTCACATATGAACAGATGGAAATATCTTTTTTTTTTTTTCAATCCCTGATTATTTCAATCCCTGATTTATATATATATAAATATATATATAGTTTTATTTTAAATGTGCATATATATATATATATATGCACATTTAAAATAAAACTATATATACACACACACTGCCGTTCAAAAGTTTGGGATCAGTAAGATTTTAAATGCTTTAAAGAAGTCTTTTCTGCTCATCAAGGCTGCATTTTTTTTTTATTTAAAAGACAGAAAAAGCAGTTATATTGTGAAATATTACTGCAGTTTGAAAGGTGATGCAAACCTGAATTTTCAGCATCATTACTCCGGTCTTCAGCGTCACATGATTACTTAGAAATCATTCTAATATGCTGATTTATATTATTATTATTATTATTATTATTTATTAATGTTGGAAACAGTTGTGCTGCTTATTATTAGTTTTTAGAATCTGTGGTACCTTTTTTTTAGGATTCTTTGAAGAATAAAACATCAAAAAAGAACAGCATTTATTTAAAATAGAAATCTTCTGTAACAATATACACCACCGTTCAAAGTTTAGGGTCAGTCATTTATTTCTTTATTTTTTCATTTGAAAGAAATTAATAATTTTATTCAGCAAGGATGTATTAAATTGTTAAAAAGTAATAGTAAAGACTTATATTATTAGAAAAGATTTATATTTTGAATAAATGCTGTTCTTTTTAACTTTTTATTCTATGAATCCTGAAAAAAGTATCACAGTTTCCAAAAAAAGCATAGCAGTTTGCATAACTGCAAAGCAGTTTGATAATAAATCAGCATATTATATGATTTTTGAAGGATCGTGTGACAATGAAGACTGGAGTAAGTCACAGAAATAAATTATATTTAAAGTATATTTAAAAAAAAACCTGAAAACTTACTTTAAATTGCAATAATATTTCATATTACGTTTTTCCTGTGTTTTTGATCAAATAAATAGAACATAAAAAAAACATACACACACACACACACACACACGTATATAAAAAAAGTGATACATACAAATCACAAAGCATTTGTCCACAATAAAGCCCACTTCAACACTTCGATTGTACTTGATCATGTGAATTAAAACGGTCACAAAACGCAGACCTGAAGAATATTCAGAGTCAGTTTTACTGATTGTCTTTTAGCAATCTACCAAGTATTTGACTGACAGTGTGAAATTCCATTTCCATGGGTTTTCTTGGTTTAATTCCTCTTCATTGTAAATTAAATCCAAGTCACACATCAACTCCTAACAAACACTCATGCACACACACAGTTGCCAAGAAGCAATGTAAAGGAGCTGCCATTTTGGAACATCTCAAAAGCCATGTAAAACAGAGACCCTTCTGTCCTCTCCACTTGATTCACTTCCTCTCTTTCTCCCATTCATTTATTCACACAATCCCCCCTGAGAGGGTAACGGAGATGGCAGTGTATGCATAAATTATTTCTCACATACCTCACGTGATATTCAAGTACTCTATCCAATACTTATTCTTAGTTCCCACCACTACAAAGCAAAAGTTGGCTCCTTTTACTTTTAATTTTATTTTAAAAGCTAAAAGATAGGGTCACTGGACTGATGAGAATACAACACAGTCACCCCTCAGAGACAGAGCAGGAGAGAGGCTTCAAGAGGAAAACAGTTGTTTTGATTTGCATAACTCCTTGCGAAGGGGTCAGCTGACAGAAAAGAGAGGCTGGGGGAAAGAGAGTCGTTGAAAGAAAAATAAAACAAAACACATGCTATAATGGAGTGAAGATGAGAAAATGTGACAGTGAGAGTGTGTTTCTCTTTCCACCCATTTGAAGAGCAGTGCCAAAACCTTTGAGAAGGATTTCAGTCGCCTATTTAGTAAGCATGTCAAGTCTGCGAGAGAGAGGGGATAGTGAGAAAAAAAAGAGGGGCAAGACGATCGAGAGTGAGAAAGAAATAGGGAAGACAACTATTTTCTCATGACCTCACCAGTGAGACATTTAAATTTGTAAGAGTGTGTGAAAGTATGCCGTCTTCATTCACTCACTGTGCTCATGGCCTCTATTTACAATCAATATCACATACTAATAAATGATGATCAAAGAAGACTTCAGTGTTATAGTACTGTAAAGCACCACTGTACTGTTGGATATCTTGATGTTCTCTCTTCACCTTCATTAAAAATACACCACACGTTCTTCCTCTGTCTCTAGTTGACATTTTTGCTTATGTAACGCTCTTGAGAGGGAAAAAAAACTTGTTGCAGAGCATGGAAAATTGCAAATGTCAACTTCTCTTCCTCTCTTCTCTCATCCCTTCTACTATCTTTCTCTCCCTCGATCTCTGATGACCCAAACAGACCTGTAATCTGAGGGAGCGTTTGAGGTAACATGTCAAGATGCTCTATGAAAACGTCCATGTACACGGAAAATGCATTAACAGTAGAATTACAATGGCAGAAATGGATTTCAATAGAGAACAAACTAAAATATTTAGAATATTTTAACTATTTCTCTCATAAAATGAAAGTTAAAGCCTTAAAGTCCAAAACAACACTAGACTTCACTGCCTTTCTTTGAGTGCACAAAAGACATTAAAATGTATTCTTTTGTGTTGAACGAACTACACAAAATCTTCAAAATAGGGCTGTCACTAACAATTATTTTGGTAATCGAGTAATCTGACGATTATTCTGACGATTAACTGAGTAAATGGATAGTTATAGTTTTAGTAGTAATAAAAATATATTAATGTTTAATTAATAAAAAAAATATATAATACCTAAGTAAACAATAGCCTTTAAAATGACTTAAAATATATAGCAATAAGGCAGTAATAATTATTTTAAATAAAGTGTCAAAAGCAAGTAATCATACGGTTTTATTGAACAATACTGCTAAAATACATAATGTATTATAAAAACAATAGAACTAATATACATTACGCAAATGCCTGCGGAGGCCGCCAACGGGGGGGCGCGATCTAATCCTGGATCGATATTGACCCAACAAACATTTGTCCACATAATCTTTAATATTTGGACTTTTCTTTATTATAGAAAAGCTACAGCCACGGTAATTTCTTGAATATGTGGACATTAAAACGTGTAAACGAGTGAGGGTTTAACTTTTATTTTGAAATCGCGATGAACAGTTAGCATAACTGAGAAATATAATGATGTATTCTCCTGTGTTTGCGTAGGTTTATAAATTACCTTACGAATCTGATGAAGTGGCACACGTTGCGTTGAACGTTATAATAAACCTGAACTCAAAACAACATGCAGAGATGGATTTTGATACGCTCCACACATGTAAATAATAACAGTTTGTGGAGCAGCATTTACTGTGAATGGAGGCGCTCTTGAGATGCACATATGTAACCTACATGCACGCATGTAAATAATTAAAAAGGCAATATATTAAACCTGCATCGTATATTTATTTAAATATGGCTTTTAAAGTTTATAATGGCAGTGAATGGCTGTTGAAATTTTGAAGTCCAATAAAGTGCATTCATTCATCATAAAACATACTCCACATGACTCTGGGGGGTTAATAAAGGCCTTCTGAATAATACCCATATTTGCACCTTTATAAACCGTAATCTCTAGCTTCTGCTAACTGTCATACAAAAGAGTGGCATTTCAGCGAATAATGCAGGATGCAGGCATAGCATTAGCTCTGGTGAGAATATGCTAGTCTCGAGAGAACCAAGTTTTGTTTCCAGCAAAGGAAAACCAGTCTCCTCTTAGCTTATATTGAAATCCTGTAACATTTTTCTTTACAAATCATCATTTGTATTTCTAATTCGTGACCGGTGTTTTGTTTTGCTCTCTCCTCTGTGCTTCTGTGTTCATCAGCATGCCCGCCTACATTTTTCTCATGAATACGCGTACGGCAGTTAGTGGAAGCTAGAGATTACAGTTTATAAAGTTTTAAATATCTATATTTTTTTGAATGCATCGATTCACTTCAGAAGGCCTTTATTAACCCCCCAGAGCCATGTGGAGTACTTTTTATGCTGGATAGATGTACTTTATTGGACTTCAAAATCTTAACACCCATTCACTGCAATTATAAAACTTTAAAAAAGAAATGTAATATAATTCCGACTGTATTTGTCTGAAAGAAGAAAGTCATATACACCTAGGCTGGCTTGACAGTGCATAAATCATGGGGTAATTTTCATTTTGGGGTGAGCTATCCCTCTCTGGTGTTGTATGCAAGACTTCTCCAATCATTAGTTCTGCGTAAACCCCACCACTTTCTTACAATTGGCTGCAAGCTTGCATTCAGAAATGCCTCCATCCAATCAACAACCGATGGATAAAAATCTACAAAAATTATGTACATTTTTAATAATCCATTTTTGGATTACCATACAGAAAAAGAGATCTGTCGCTATTTTCCATTTCATTGCAACTTTAAAATGCACAGAGGGCAGAGACTGTGTACAACTTTGTGAATGACGGGCGTTCCCATTTCTGTGGGCGCAGATGCCATGTACGCCTGCCAATTTCTTCTACTATGAAGTCAAATGCTGTTTATGTAAGAGACAATTTAACATTTAACTCACCCCACCTTAATTTCAAATCTGATGACTTTGTGTCCTTAAGGCAAGTGTCATTCTAAGCTATGCTGAATAAAATCCACACTGGCACCCATGTGTTTAGTTATAAATAGTACTGTGATGCTGCTTGGCAGGGGAGCTGGCATTGATGTCCTTGGCATCAGGGATGGGGTGCAGGTTCACAGCAGTATCAGTGCAAAGCCGAACAGACGTATAGAGACGCCAGGACCTGTCGGATTAACACTGCCAACTCCATGTCCCACCCCAACCTGTGCTACTGTTGTACAGTATGACCTATTAACAGTTATGCCACCCAAATTACATATCGAGGCCAATAACTGCACTCAGTGTGTTGAAATAATATATCAGATAAATTAAATGTTAGTTTGGCCACATGCATGAGCCAGTAATGAGCATTTGAGCAGATTACAGAAGATCATAAGAAAAAAAAAAATCCGTTTCACTCTAATCTCGATTTAAGAGGGAAAGCCAATTGTTTGTTTCACCGTTCATATTAAACAGTATGACTTCAAGAGTTATTAAAGAGTTTATTGCAGTATTTCTTCACTAACGATAGTCAAAGAAATAATAAAAGGATACCTTTTCATTAATAACTTGTCTTAAAAATCATTTAGTTAAAATCTTGAGAAAATTGTACATGTACATTTAAATACAGAGTTTTCAAACAATGCAGAGACAAAAAATTCTGATAAACATTGGTGTATTCAAGCGTATGTGGATTTCTAGAAATCAGATTTTTTTCTTAATCAGGTTAATGCCTTCACACATCTTAATCAGAATTTCCAAATTCAAGAAAAAATTTTGATCAATGTGCGCATATGGCATCAAGCGTTCAAAAGTGATTGTGCGCCTAGACATGTCATTGAGTTTAACGAGTACAAAACTGGATCAGCAGCGACATGATTAATTCAACTGTAATGTTTTACTGCACAGACGCTGAAGATCAGCAAGTGTCCAACAGGTTGTGTAGTTCCATAAGTTTCCAACCGTGTAGGCTGCACTAGTGTCAGCGTCTGGCAGGATAAATACCGTTGGCCCTCACTGGGAGCTCCATACGGGCAGGCTAGGCGGGCGCTAACACTAGCTCGTTGACGCTAATGCTCATTGACAGTCTCTGCTGTTATGAGACCGCAGTGGCAGATGGCTCTCTTGTGCCATGCATGGAAAGGATCTAAGCAAGTTTAGTGGGAAAGTGCCCTAAAGAAATAATCTGAGGTTGGTTTTAGACATTTTAAAATAAACATCAAGACATGGTTCAAAGACTAAATCTGCATGCATTTTTGTGAACGCATGCTGCCTGACGCTTTTTATTTCTCTCTCGCTCTCCTAGGGTTGAGGAAGTGAGTGCCAGGTCTTGGCAAAAACAACAAAGCAGAGTAACAGCCTTTTGTCACAGCATGCCCACTAATTTCAACTAGACACTAGCAATGCATGTTCAGTTATAGCCTAGTTTAGCGTAACAACAAAAGAAACACAGAATATAAACAGAAGATGGTATAACAGCAACTGGCAACAATACAAAACATTTCAGACGAATAAATAACTATGAAAAGTGGTTTGACTGAACTTTACAAATTGACTTCGATATAAAATGTGACATTACTGAAATAATAATGAAAATAAAACATTCATTGGGGATACTGAGAGCATATTAGGCATGCTATTTAAACTAAATAGTGCAATATCATACTTATCGGCCACTGTAAACCATCAAAAAAATCATATCAGTCAGCCGCTACTTTAAAGCCTACCTTCTGCAGTCTATGGCTAATCAATACTGTCAATTATCGTTTATCAGAAAGTGTGTTAATCAATAATTTCAGCAACATGTCGGATCAACTGCACCATTTACATGATCCTACCCCTACAAAGAGAGCAAACTCAAAGCAAAAAGCAAAAAGCAAAAGGCAACCGTTAGGGGTTTGGGCTTATAACCGAAAGGTTGTGGGTTTGAGTCCCAGGTCTGGCAGGGATTGAAGGTGTGGGGAGTGAATAACCAGTGCTCTCTCCACTCTCAATACTATGACTGAGCTGAGTCCCTTGAGCAAAGCACTGAACCCCTAACAGCTCCCTGGGTGCTGCAGTGATAGCAATATGGCTGCCCAGGTGATTGTTCACTATTCTCTACTGTGTGTGTGTGTGTGCACTTGGATGTGCTAAATGCAGAGCTTAAATTCTGATTATGGGTCACCATACTCTTTCACTTTCCTTTCCTTCAAAGTTAATGTTTCGAATTGCTTTTATAAGGCCGTTATAAGTGCTTAGTTCAGTTTTAGCAGCAGAGCCCGCTAACGTCCTGTGTTGATGAAAGATTCATGTCACTGAAGAGTCAGTGATGCAATAATACATAGACTTTGGGAAGTCGGCCAAGAGGTCAGAGGTTCAGCTAAGTGCAACCTTTAAAGCTTCTTATGCAAATAATAGTTGCCCGCTTTACACAGTCATTAGTTAGGCTGGGGCAACAGTAGTGTGATGCAGGTCAGTTTGGTACTCATGCAGCAAAGCCTATTGACCTAGACTTCAGGTGCTGTTGCTCGGCAACAAATTGTTTTTATGCAACCTAAATTTTGTCAGTGAATAAACTGTCACCCCCTTAATCTAGTGGTGGGCGATATACTGGTAGACACGATTAAATGGTAGAGATTTTGAAATATCGCCTCTATCGTGGTTACAGGCTCACGTGACAGTGCCGCGTGGTCACAAAAACTTCACTTGTATACTTTTTTAAGCATTGCAGTTTAAAAACAAGCGATTTTAAGGCACTGAAATGCAATCAGCAACGAAATATATATATATATATATATATATATTAATATGTAAGCATAACTTATTTTTCTTAAATATATGCATGCATGTTTGTATTTATACACACATATATTATGTAAACAAATCTTTTATTTCGGATGCGATTAATCACGATTAATCGTTTGACAGCACTAAAAATTACTCACATCATGAGAGAAGATTTAGGCCCCCTACCTTATTCTATAAATATGTGCATTATTTGGTAAACATAAACTAAAGCATCAAACACAGCTTAAAAGAAACGTATAAGAAAAGCCATAAGCATTTTTTAAGCAAGACACAAGTAAAACTTTTATATGGTCGTTTCTATGATCCAGTCTAACATAAATAATACACGTTTTATACATAATGAATAAAATCGCGTAAATTATTTGGTCCAAGATTAGCTATGAATTACTACATAAACTATTAAATGCAATTTAAATATTTATTTTAAAAAAAGCCACTAAAGTGCAGCAAACAAGACTTCAGAATGAGACTGTGCAGTACATTTTCTCTCGTACATTTTTAAACGACTTTCTCAAGTAATTGTGCTAACAATTTATTACATAAGTTCAAGTTGATTCACATGTAAACATGGCTTGGCGACATTTTTAAAATCGATTAGGTTTTTGTTTAAAATGTGCACTATTTATACGTTATTTCTCTCAAAAAGCTCCAACAGGTTACAGAAAAGAACTATGAAGGTCTCTGTTAAATGTAAGAAAGGCAGCCGTTTACAATGATTGTGTAACAACAACAACAGCAAAAAAAAAAAAACATACGCACCATTAACACACAAAGGAGCGATGTGAAGAAGCAGGACGCTGGACAGCACCAGTGACTCCCAACCTGCTGAAAACAACGTGCGCCTGGAGTTCATTATGACACAAACTGTCTTCCAAAACACTTAAAAATGAACCAGGTGGATCTTCTATTTACGCTACAGTGCTACAGGATATATTTTAGAGAATCTGAGCAATAATCCTGGACATAAATCTTCTCAGATTTAACGCGTTACGAAGCGCGCTGCTTCATGCCAACTTCGGATGTTGTCTTCAGTATTTATTCCTCTTTGGTTGAGATTCAAGCCACCCTTAGCGTCGTTAGGGACCGGTCATCTCTTCTTATCCAACTCCAACAAGATGCCAAAACAGTTAAATGTACCTCACTGGTAATGAGAGCTAGTACCAGGCGTCCACTTAGGAAGCGCAGAGTTTCGGTACTATTTGCACACTCCCACTGACTACAGTAGGCTAATTCCAGCGGACTCCGTGCGCGCACACTTAACGGCGCTCAAAGCCCGCAGCGAGTTTTATATGCCAGTTGAACTCATGGTTGATGTGAAGTCATCTGCGCATGCGCCTCCTTACCGACACAATTTGTGTCATGTCATAATGATAAAATCATTGAAGAGTCAATCACCTCGTAAGTAAATATTCAAAACTTACCATCCCCAAATGCACTTACATTCATTTAAATATAAAATATTGACACAGAAATTGTCATTATAAAGAATTGAACTAACACCTTAGGTACAAAACGGCTCCCCGAACAAAGCGTTTGAAATTGGGTCACCCATAAACGCCAGTCCAAACAGAAGTAAACATTGTGTAGAGGGGAGGGACACTCCTCAGCTAGTTTTTTTTTTTTTCTAAAATCAATGCCATCTGTGGAAATTATCCTTGGTCAAAGAGAAAAAAACAGAATTATTAGTATTTTATAAAATTGTCCACATTTTTCTTCCCATAAGAATGGGCGTGGCCATTTGTATTTTTTTTATGGGTGTGGCTTCTGGTCTCCAGATATTTTTAGCTATACAAAACAGCTAGTTTTGCTGCTTGATAGTGCAAATTAGTGTCTCAGCAGGCGCGTTTCCATTACAGGAAAAACTTTGCGCAAAACTTTGGCGATATTATATAAATGTTGATAAAAAAGTATTGAGAAATGACAACATTTCCATTAACCGATGTTATGCGACTAAAACGTAATTTGTTCCTCTCGCGATAAGTCATGGCAACGGATTTTGCTGTGATTTGGACGGATTTTTACTTTATTTGATTGGAAAAGGGGATCATATGATTTTTTTTTACACGTGCCATGTGACCTGTAAATGTGAAAAGCCGTTTCCATTGCAGTTTTGCGAAATATTCATTTTTCGAATTGCCTAAAAAACCACCTCAAAACTTTTTTGCGATATATGGGATTTTTTTGCGAAACTGACCCGTTTCCATTAGTCGTATTTTCAATTTGCAATTTAAATTTGCGCATCTTGAAGGTTAATGGAAACGCGCCTAGTGTTGTCAAATCGATTAATCGCATCCAAAATAAAAATTGTTTACGTGTGTATACTGTGTATATTTATTCTGTATAATAAATACACACATATGCATGTATATATTTAAGAAAAATGTTGTTTATATATTAAGTATATTTAAATATAATATCAAGTACATGAATATACATATAAATACATGTAAATATTTTCAAAATACTTTACTAATATATACTAAATTTATACTAAATATACACACAGTATACACGCATATATTATGTAAACAAAAACTTTTATTTTGGATGCGATTGATCACGATTAATCATTTGACAGCACAACTTCCCATATTATTATAATGTATTATCTTAATTACGTGCACATTGGTTTTTAGAGCTAACAGTTTTACCGTTTACTGAACGCTGTTATTCTTCTCGTTATTTTCTTATAGCAGATAATGAACCATAAGTCTCACCCAGGCTTACTTTCACGTTGAGGAAAAAGTTGGATAAATGATATTTATGATCTTTAGAATTAGATTTAAATATTTTCAGTATGCGTATTAAGTTTTAGTAATTTAGCAATTTTCTTTTTGGTTTATTTTAGTACTTTATAAGTAAAATTTTAGCATTTATTAATATTTAGAATTAGCTTTTCATTTATGTTTTCAGTTTTCATTTTAGGTTTAGAAAGGGACAGTTCACCCTAAAATTATAATTATGTACTCAACTTGATGTTGTTCCAAACTTGTGTGTCTTCAGTGCACTATTTTACGGCAAAATGAAGTTGCTCTTTTCCATACAATAAGTGTGTTTTTGCTGAAGATCTTTTCCTGCAGCCTGTAGCTCTCAAATCTCATTTATGAGCTCACAGCTCCCATATCCATTTACTCTCATGTATGGAAAAGAGCTTTTCCCAAACCTTGTGCACTAGAGTGACCTGTGATCTAAGAGTTTCTTTTAAAAATTAAAGCTGTTAAAAATACATCTGGAACAGATCAAGTAGTGGCGCAGCCCAGTTTTCTTCATAGTTAAGAACAGTTGACTGCTGAAATACTTGTATCAAATATCAAATTAAATGCATGAGAATAAGCTACTAAATTAAAAAACACAAAAGTATTAGAAAACCTTCTAAAGTAAACTCTTCAATAGATGAGCTCACTCAAGAAGTTATAACTTCATATAAAAGATTTATTTGTACTAAAACAAATGTTTTAGTACTTGGTGGCAATACAAAAACAGATCTACAAACATTAAGTACAGACAGATATGGCAACGAAAAGCCTCAAATCTTACCCTTATATGCCAGCATTAATGTTTAAAAAATATTTAACATACACAGAAGAAGTGCTATTGTAGAGGTGAATGTGGGTAATGATGTGACCGTGTTCTTCATGTCATCTTGCTGGGTTTGGGTCTTAAGGCGATGAAGGCGTTACATGGGTGCGGCCCCATCAGTCTGTGAGGACGGTGGAGCTTGATCTGAGTTGGAAAGAAAATAAAAACCAGCCAGATTCAAAATGTTTTGAACACTGCACCGGTGTTGATCAGCATTTGAGTTGAGGCATGTGTTACTCACACATGCCATTGGGAGCTCCGGAGTGCCGAGCACCCATGACCTGTCCAGTACCACCACTGCCTACCGAACGACCTGAGTGGGATGCAAAAACCATACAATTAGTAAGTAAATGAATGTGCATGAGACAAAAAGGTTGAGTGTGATGTGCAGGAGAGTGTACCGTGGTGAAGAGGGTTGTATGCTGTACTACTGCTGCTCTGTGTGGCTACCGGTTGTTGTTGCTGTTCCGCATTCTGTCGTGCCTTCATCTCAGCATATTTCACCTGCTCCAGATGGAAGTTCTGCCTCTCCGACAATAACTGCTGTCTCTGCTGCTCCAGCTACAACAGACAGATATCAAATGTAGTTCAAGTATGTATATTAAAACTGCAGTTAGCCGTCAGGAAGATCTTTCTCTGTTTTAATAAAAAAAACAAAATGAAGCCATACGGGTTTGGAAGAACATAATAACAAATTTTCATTTTTAGGTGAACTATCCCTTTTAAGATATTATGAAAATGTATTATTCAGTACAAATAATTTTCTGAAAATATATCAATGGCAGTTAAAGGGTTAGTTCTCCAAAAAATGAAAATTGTCATTAATTACTCACCAATTACTCGTGCAAAACCCGTAGGACCTTCGATCATCTTCAGAACACATATTATGATGTTTTTGATGAAATATACCAAAGACTAACAAACAAAAACAAAAACAAAAAAAATACTCTCATAGCTTCAGAAAATTAAGGTTGAACCACTGCTGTCACGTGGACCATTTTTTTCGATGTCCTTACTACCTTTCCGGGCCATAAAACTGTTCAGTTTCAGCTGTGTTGCTGTCTACGCAAGGTCAGAAAGCTCTTGGATTTCATCAGAAATATCTTAATTTGTGTTTTGATGAACTAAGGTTTCTCGTGTTTGGAATGACATGAGGGTGAGTAATTAATGACAGAATTTTCATTTTTGGGTGTGAACTATCCCTTTAAAGGAAAAGTTCACTTCCAGAACAAAAACTTATATATAATTTACTCACCCCCTTGTCATCCAAGATGTTCGGGTCTTTCTTTCTTCAGTCGATAAGAAATTATGTTTCCTTGAGGAAAACATTTTAGAAATTATCTCCATATAGTGGACTTAAATGGTGCCCCCAAGTTTAAACTTCCAAAATGCAGTTTAAATGCAGCTTCAAATGGCTCTAAATGATCCCAGCCGAGGAAGAAGGGCCTTATCTAGCAAAACGATCAGTCATTTTCAAAACAAATTGAAAACTGATATACTTTTTAAACTCAAACGCTCGTCTTGTCTAAGTCTGCGTGAACTGTATTTTTTTGGGTTAAATACGGTACAGTTAGGGTATGTCGAAAACTCCCATCACGTTTTCTTCATCATCTTACATCGCTGCAGAAATTTCGACCCAGTGTTTAAAAAGTGAACATGCAAAGAAGATCAAAAGAAGAGTTTTTCGACATATCCTAACTGTATTGACCTGGATTATACAGACTAGGCATGCGCATCGCAGAGACTAGACAAATGAGCGTTTGAGGTTAAAAAGTGTAAAAATTGTTCATTTGTTTTAAAAAAAAAAATTACTGTTTCCCTAGATAAGATCCTTCTTCCTCGACTGGGATCATTTAGAGCCATTTTAAGCTGCATTTAAACTGCATTCTGGAAGTTCAAACTTGGCAGCACCATTTAAGTCCACTATATGGAGAAAAATTCTGGAATGTTTTCCTCAAGAAACATGATTTTTTATGTTTGAAGAAAGAAAGACATGAACATCTTGGATGACAAGCAGGTGAGTAAATTATCTGAACATTTTTGTTCTGAAAGTGAACTTCTCCTTTAAGATGCAGGTTGTAAAACATTCTTGCATTGAAAAATAATTGAATATGCTCGCAAACGTTTCTTGGAGTCTTGTAAAGATGCCAGATCTTGTTTGAACAAGGCACTTTAACTCACAGCCTCTTTTTCTCGATCCATAATGGTCTCCAGCTCTTCAAAGTGTCTCAGTTTGATCTCCAACTTTTTCATCTGAGTCTCAACCAGCAGAGCCACTAGAGATTTGATTTTCCTCTCTTCTACTGCAGCCAAGTGCTAGAGGGACAGAAGAGGAAGAAAGAGAGGAGTAAGTTCAGATGAATGGCTTTTATGTCACTATTAATGGTCATGGGAGCAGTTGCAAGGAAAGGGGTTTGACATCCACCTTTGCTTTGGTAGCTGCAGAGGCCAGTGCTGCAGCAGCAGCTGTGGCGATGTTTCCCTCCACCAGCTCAAGCTCCACCCTCCTCTTCATCTCCTCCCCGTCCCCTTGGGTAAGGCTCATGTCAAAACTCTCCTCTGGATAGATATACAAAGAGGTTGAAAGATGAAGAAATACAGTAGGGATTACATGACTACACGTTTTTTCACTACTTGTCTAGAAAATAGTGAATGAGAAACAAAAGATTTGGGGTCAGTAAGATTTTTTTTGAAAACCTTATTCAGCAAAGATGCATTAAATTGATCAAAAAGTGACATATAGATTGATTTCTATTTCAAATAATTGTTTTGTTTGAATGTTATCAAAGAATCAAAACCAAAAAAAGCATTGTTTTCAAAACCAATAGTAAGAAATGTTTCTTGCGCACTAAATTCAAATATTGCACTTCTGCAGATCATGTGACACTGAAGACTCGAGTAATGGCTATTGAAAATTCAGCTTTAACACCTTATAAAAACATATTAAAATGGTAAGCTTTGTGGATGGTAAGTGCTACACAGTCACTTTTTGTGATTACATATATTGTTTTTTACACAAAAGCTAAATGCACGGTGCATGGAGAAAATGCTAGGTCACCTGGGCATTGCATGCATCCTGAAAATTTGCATATTATGCATACCAAATGCCTTTCAAATGCAGTCGGAGTAGTTTAGTAGTTTACTACTTTGAACACAGCTTTGGTGTATGCGAGCTGTCACACGACATTCAAGTGCAACTAAGAATAAATATTTATCATTATAGCAGCAACGTGTTAAATCAAGGTGAATCAATGCAAAGAGATTTAATATGCAGAGCATCTGTGATCCTCTGACCTGCTGTGCTCTCCTCTCCCCTCTCTCCTTCACTCTCTTCTTTCTCCTCATTCTTCACACGCTCTCCCTCTCCCAAGATGCTGTCACCCTCAAGCTACAACAGACAGCACAGACTCAGTGACAATCAATAACACTTTCCTTGTTACAAATTTTGATATAAGATCATAAAACATCAGAATGGATGATTCTCATGTCTGAAGAAGCTGCTCATACCTTTTCATGCTGCTCATATTCAGTGTTCATAGCTTCTATACCACTCCCATCTTAAAAAAAAAAAGAGAACCATATATTAGTCAAAATCCCAAGGTTGATCATAAATATTATTATATAATACTGGGTGTACTGAAGCCACATAAGATAACTGTTTAAATGAAACAGTTAAACATGATTAAAATATTCTTTCACTTACTGCCCTCCCCTGGATGTTTTAAGTATGGCCATTTGAATTATTTTTTCATAACTAAAATGGTTTTAACATGTAAAACCATTCAACAGTTTGGGGTCCATAAGCCTTTTTTAATGTTTATGAAAGAAGTCTCTTATGCTCAACAAGGCAGCATTTATTGGGTTAAAAAATACAGTAAAAAACAGGAATATTGAGAAATATTATTAAAGGGATAGTTCACCTAAAAATGAAAATTCTGTCATTAATTACTCACCCTCATGTCATTCCAAACCCGTAAGACCTTTGTTCATATTCAGAACACAAAATTAAGATATTTTTGATGAAATCTGAGAGCTTTCTGACCCTGAATAGACAAAGGAACTGGCACGTTTAAGGCCCAGAAATATCGTAAAAGACATTGTTAAAATAGTTTGTGTGCAGTGCTGGACACGTTACTTTAAAAAAGTAATTAGTTATAGTTACTAGTTACTTCTCACAAAAATTCAACCGTCCTTATAATGGACTGCTATGGTGCCCCGATTTTGAACGATCCCAGCCGAGAAAGAAGGGTCTTATCTAGCGAAACGATCAGTTATTTTCATAAAAATAATACAATTTCTGTACTTTTTAATGTCAAACGCTCATCTTGTCTTACTTTGTCTGGACTGTTTTTTTCCAATTCGTGACAGTTAGTGTATGTCGAAAAACTCCCATCTCATGTTCTCCCTCAACTTCAAAATCGTCCTATATAACTGTTTTACCTTTTTTGTTAAGGGTGTTTGATCTTCTTTGCATGTTCACTTTGCCAAGACTGGGTCGGTACATCTGCAGCGATGTAGGATGATTTTGAAATTATTTTTTCAAGTTTGGGGAGAAAATACAGTTGGAGTTTTTCAACATACCCTAACTGTCTTGAGCCAGAATACACAGAGTTCAGGAAGAGCGAGACAAGACGAGCGTTTGAGATTAAAAAGTATTTAAACTGTATTTTTTTTTAATGAAAATAACCAATCGTTTCACTAGATAAGACGCTTCTTCCTCAGCTGGACTCCGCATTTGGGATCATTTGAAGCCGCATTTAAACTGCATTTTGCACCATAGCAGTCCATTATATGGAGAAAAATCCTGAAATGTTTTCCTCAAAAAACATAATTTCTTTATTTCTTGGATGACAAGGGGGTGAGTACATTATATGTGAATCTTTGTTTTGGAAGTGAACTTCTCCTTTAATGACAGAATTTTCATTTTTGGGTATTAATTTTTATAATCATAGTATTAATTTCTATAATAAAAAAAAACTATAATTTCAGGTAATTTGTTAAGCTTGGGAGAGACATGCAGTTGCTTGTATCCAGTTTTATCATGCATTTGAAAAGTGAATTCAAAGGGTGAGTTTTTTTTTTTTTATCCTGTGAATACATAAAACACTTCAAAAAACCACAAACACAAAAAAGTGAGATGAGTACCAGTCTTTTCTGAATGGTCAGGATCAAGTCCTGCAATGCTGGCCGTTTGGAGTGTAAAGGCCGGATCTAAATTATGCCCGACTCTCTGTGCTTTGTGAAAGCTGGCAGTGAATATCTCTGGTGGGGCCTCTTCTCTTGCTCTTGAGAATTCCTCTGAAAGACAGTTCAAACATTACATACATATTTTCTCTTGCCACATATATCTTCAAACCAGCACACAGTCTAACAGACTAACTCTCACCTAAAGCTGCCTTGGCAGCTGCAGAGGCCACTCGAGGGTCGACCACGGATGCAAGGAAAGCAACAGTGCTCATTACAGGGTTCCCTGACTGGCTGAAGGGGACAGGCTGATAGGCAAGAGGACCCATTGAGGCTTCAGAGTTCTCTAGGTACGGGTCCTCTATGGGCAACCGTAAGAAGTGAAGAATACAATCGTCCTGTGTGCGACTGCCTACATGCTCTGATACCTTATTCCAGTCATCTTTATACATCTCCAAAGCCTGAAAAGATAGATGTGGCATACAAAAACAACAAATAATCACAACCTTTTCAGGCCAAGAACCCCTTGGGGATACAGCCAGAGCAGGTACTCCACATTACATACTGTATAAAATTAAGCATTGCATTTCATACCATTTTTAATCATTATTGCATAAAATATACACTGCTGTCCAAAGGTTTGGGATCAGTAAGATCTGTTTTTAAGAAGTTTCCTATACTCATAAAGGCTGCATTTATTTGATCAAAAATACAGAAAAAAATAGTAATATTGTGAAATATAATTCCTATTTAAAATTATGATTTTTTATTTTAATATACTGTAAAATATAATTTATTTCTGTGATGCAAAGCTGAATTTCCTTCAGTCATTGCTCCAGTCTTCAGTGTAAATATTTTTTTTTCAAGATTCTTTTAAAACATTAAAAAGAACAGCATTTATTTAAAATAGAAATCTTTTTAACAATATACACTAGTACTGTTCAAAAGTTTGGTGTCAGTACATTTTTCTTTGTTTTTTTGGATAGAAATTAATACTTCTATTCAGCAAATATGTGTTAAACTGATAAAAAGTGATAGTGAAGACTTTTATTGACTAGTATTGTTAGAAAAGATGTCTAAAATAAATGCTGTACTTTTGAACTTTATTCAAAGAATTCTTAAAAAAGTATCACAGCAGTATTAAGTAGCATAACTGTTTCTAACATTGATAATAAATTAGCACATTAGAATGATTTCTGAAGGAACATGTGACACTGAAGACTGGAGTAATGATGCTGCATCACAGAAATAAATTATATTTTAAAGTAAATATAAAATACAAAACCATTATTTTAATAATATTTCACAGCATTTTTCACAGCATTTTTTTTTTCTGTATTTTGATCAAATAAAATGCAGCCTTGATGAGCAGTAGAGATTTCCTTAAAACATTCAAATTCTTACCAATCCCAAAGTACAGCCATATACTTTACGTTTTTTACTTCACCCAAACATTACAATACAAAATACTTTTGAATGTGAGATAGACAATAAAAAAATTTAGCTGGATTTTTAGGATTTTAGCTTTGGGCAAAACAAACAAACAAAACAAAACAACAACACTGTAAACATTATTTGCTCGAGATGAAAAAACAAAACAAAAAAAACAACAACTGGCAACCCCCTGCAATACTGCTGCTGAAGACTCCTGAGTATTAATGCTTTCAAAATTTTGTTGACTGGCTTACCTCCAAAAGCAAGAGTGTTTCCTGTTCTGTCCATTCTCTTCCAGCACTTGCGCCTTTACTCTAAAAGATGAAAGAAAAAAAAAAAAGCAAACACACAGGATTCAGTTGCTAAATTTCAGTGCACAAATACATCTAAAATGTTGCAAAAATTGTTTGTTGTTTTTACCTTTGGATGTTTCTTAGCATAAATATCAGTCCGTAGACCAAAGTTTTGCAGGTCAGATGGTTTTTCTCTCAATTTCTCTGGGAAATGTAACATATGCTGAGAAGCTGAAACCTTGAAACACACACCCAAAAAAAATCAAATTAATTAAACATTTTTATAATGATCGCTGAACTGTATAATTATTCCAAGCTGTTTTCAACTCAAATCAATATTTTACACCCCTTTATTTGATACAGTAAATATGCAAGTAATAAAAAAGAAAAGGCACAGTAAAACCCTGCTGGGGTTTATTTTGTGACACAAACGGCTGACTGTAATCATTTAAAGCACAAGTTTGCCAATGTAATGTCAAAGTACTTCTGTATTACCTGTAAGGGTCTGTGCTGTAGTGGGACGAGTCCAGACGGTGCGTCTGTAAGAACGTTAAAGTGTGGTGTTGGGGGTGGGCCCATGGGGAGGGGTCGACTTTCTGCATCTACCTGATAGTTGATCAAACCCCACTGCTCCAAAAATGAATGAACCCTAAAATGCACACAAGCATGTTTGTAAATGAATTACAAATTGAACCAGTATCAATTACGTGGGTATAAGTGAATATACACACCTTATAAGTGCACACACATCTCCTGTCAGGTTTCGTCTACAGGAGGTTGAGGTCAGATACTCCTGAGGGTTTAGTCGGTATGTATCAATCATGAAGTTGCGGTATGCAAGATATCTACAAACAAAATGTGAACATGTTTACTGAGAGTTCAGGATGACGAATCTGATATAATAAGTATTTGTATGTACAGTTGAGGTCGTAAGTTTACATACACCTTGCAGAATCTACAAAACATTAATTATTTTACCAAAATAAGAGAGATCATACAAAATGCATGTTATTTTTTATTTAGTACTGACCTGAATGAGATATTTCACATAAAAGACGTTTACATGTAGTCCACAAGAGAAATAGTTGAATTTATAAAAATTACCCCGTTCAAAACATTACATACACTTGACTCTTAATACTGTGTTGTACCTGAATGATCAACAGCTGTTTATAATGTGCATTTTTTTTTGTTTAGTGATAGTTATTCATGAGTCCCTTGCTTGTCCTGAACAGTTAAACTGCATGCTATTCTTCAGAAAAATCCTTCAGGTCCCTCAAATTCTTTGGTTTTTCAGCATTTTTGTGTATTTGAACCCTTTCCAACAATGCCTGCATGATATTGAGATCCATCTTTTCACACTGAGGACAACTGAGGGACTCAGATATGCAACTATTACAGAAGGTTCAAACGCTCACTGATGCTTCAGAAGAAAAAATGATGCATTAAGAGCTGGGGTGTAAACTTTTGAACAGAATGAAGATGTGTACATTTTTCTTATTTAGCTTAAATAATAAGTTACATTATAACATTTACCCTGATCTTCAAATTGAAAAAGTCCCTCATTGTTGGAAGGGATCAAATACACAAAAATGCTGAAAAAAAAAACAAAGAATTTGTGGGACCTGAAGGATTTTTCTGAAGAACAGCAGGTAGTTTAACTTCAGGACAAACAAAGGACTCATTCAGGTAAGAACACAGTATTAAGGATCAAGTGTATGTAAACTTTTGAACGGGGTCATTTTTATTAATTCAACTATTATTTTCTTGTGGACAATATGTAAGCTTATTTTATGTGAAATACCTTACTCAGGTCAGTACTAAATAAAAAAAACAACATACATTTCATATGATCCATCTTATTTTGGTCAAATAATAAACATTTTGCAGTTGATTCTACCAAGTTTTGACCTCAACTGTATGCATATGCATAAACACTGACTTACATTTCTGGTGTCTTGGACTTATTCTTCCCATTGAAGAACTCAGGCAGAGCTCGTCTCTCTATCTGATGAATACTAGCGCACAAAAAAAAAAAAAAAAAAAAAAAAATTATAAGAATAGTAAGTGCCTGTTATGTTCAGAGCACTATGCCTTCAATCTGACACCTGTGTACCGTAAAAGTGAGAATGTGAGTTGGCGTAATCTGCACGCCTGTATAGTTAAACCCTCACCAGTTGTAGTCGAACCAGGAGGCATAGGTGGGCACAATGATGTGATGCGTTTGCTCTGTGGCACTCTCCTCCCCCTCTATCCCACGGCCGAACTCCCTCTGCTCCTCCTCATCCTACACACACAATAGGTCAGAACTTAAATATTTAAAGCACATGGTAGATATTGTGAGCTAGGGCTTCTTGAAACTGGAACTTGACTATAACTGGGTTCTGGATGTAGATTCTGTGTTAGGTTGAACACAAAGCAACCAGGACAGATTAACTTACAGTTGAAAGGGTCTACCTGATGAAGACCTGTAAGGGTTCAAACTTTCTTTTCCACTACTACTATGCGGGAGATTTTGGTCATGCACTTGGTCTGACATTTTTTGGGATGTGCACCTACAGTTTTGTTTAGCTAGACTTACTCTGACACCAGAAAGCAGGTCCTCATCCTGGTCATCTGCGAAAAACACAGATACTCAAGATTATTACTGATATACAAACAGATCATGATTCACTAAACAGTGAATTCCACAAACAAACTTACCTAAATCGGCCATAATGCCTCCTTTGACTGGAGTGTTTTCACTGTCTTTTTTCAGGTTAACTGCAGCCAATGAGAAATAAATAATGTGTTACACTCCCAACATCAACATAAGCACTTAACAGAAAGAAACTTACCATTTTTAGGCAGAATGACTTCCTCCATGTTAGGGACAGGCGTGGGATCCTCCATATCTTTTGTGAGGTCTTCCTCTGGCTCCACCTCCTCTGGTTGGCCACGCCTCTTATATACACCTGAGCTATTGGATTGTACCAAATTAAATGTTAATAAGAATCAAATAAAATTACAGAGTTTGATTCACTCTTTCAGAGAAAAAAAAGCTACAGTGATTTCCAGCATTAACCTTTTGTATTGGTGAAAAAAGTCACATAACAGTGACCAAAAAGTAAGAAATGTAACCTTTTCTTTCCTCCTTTCTTCTTAGACTCAGAGGACGGTGGAGATGGGGAGCGTCGCCGTTTCTTCACAGGTTTCTGTTCCTTGTGAGAAAATAAAAAAAAAATTTAAAATAAAAACAAAACTCTACACCAACAGCAACTACAAACTAAATTTTTTTTTTTTTTTTAAATTAACAGATTTTTTAGATAAACATACCTCTGTGCTTTGGTAGATACGCCGTCTGAAACTCATACTATTCCCATTCTCTTCAATCTCATAGTCTTCCTCATTCATCCACTCATTATATGTGTCTGTGTCAAGAATCCATTTGGCATTAACCTGAGAAAGGAAACTGGCATTTATGTAGATATCCTTTCTATCTTATCACTTCAAATAAAAGCCCATCTTAATATTTTAGTCATTGTTGAAACCCAACAACAGACAAGATGACAGGTTATTTTTAGTTGACGGAACTCTTGGTATTAATACTAAAAGGATTTTTTCACCTTCCAGCACCTGTCTGGGTTGGGAGGTTCCTCCACTTCTCCATCTACATCACTTGCTGATATAAGCGAATCGTAACTGAAAAAATTCAATATGAAAGAAAATACTGTAAACAGAGCAAAAAGTAGCATTTACTAACCCCAACATTTAGAGCACATCTGCAAATGTCAGTGTGATGTATTTTCTACCTGTCTGGACACATGCCCCAATGCACCATCACTTGCCTATCCAATCGCATGACTGGCCTAAGCCACTCTTCTGGAAAAGACCCAGCAGTAAACATTATATTCACAGATGTGAACATTTCCACAGATATACCAAGTTGCAGAAAGACACAAAGCATTAAAACACACCTTCATCTGCTGTGGAGGGTGATGGGTAAATTTGGTGGGTGGCTTGTGACTTGTCCTCTGTCACTGTGCCCTGAAAATGCAAGCAAAATAATTGAGTATATAGTAATCAATAATGTACATATAACTGATGCGCACAAGTAATTAACTAGTTTATTAACATATTTATTTACTCATTCATTCTCAGATAAAAAGCATAGGTTTAAATTAGCTCTGAAACAGCATATATGCATGCATATATGTCACTTGTCACATTTTATGTGTCTGAGCACTGGACCACAAAATTGTTCTAAATGCCCATCTGAAGTGTCTAGTGTGTATTGGATATAGTCCCTTTTATTTTTCCACTTACCTGATGTCGCACAACAATGTCTTTAAGTTTTAGTGCTTGCTTCTGCTCAAGATCAGGGGACAGGTACACCACAGGTCTGCTTAATAAGTTATTCTAGCACAAACAAAACACACAGATCAGACACTGCACCACACATAGACATGCTCAAGATCTGTCTTCACAAAAAATCTGGGAACAAATACCTGTATCAGAGTTTTCTCCACAGAGATGAACATCTCTACATTGCGATCAACTCTGGATGGGTTCTGTAGATCAAAGCGTCTCCTTTAATAAAAAAATAAAAGATCACAGAGTGGATGAGGTAAGTCTGACATCACCTTTTACGGACACTGTTTACTTTTACCGTAAGCAGTGGGCTGCATGATGACCAAAATCTTACATCATAGTTTAGTTAATTTTAATATCATTACATCATATTTAAAATTCATATATACATTACTGTTTAAAAGATTGGGCTTAGTAGGGTTTTTTATTCAGCAGGGATGCATTAAATTAATCAAAAGTGACAGTAAAGGCATTTACGATGTTACAAAAGATCTTCTGCTCTTTTGAACTTCCTATTCATCTATTTGATTTCACAAAAAAAAAGCAGCAGCACAACTGTTTTCAACATTGATAATAATAAGAAAAGTTTCTTGAGCAGCAAATCAGCATATTAGAATGATTTCTGAACATTCGTGGGACACTGAAAACTGGAGTAATGCCTGCCGAAAATGTAGCTTTGCATCACAAGAATAAATTATACTTTAAAATATAATAATACTGAAAACTGTTATTTTAAATTATAATTACACTATAATAACACAGCCTTGGTGAGCATAAGAGACCTTCAAAGGCATAACAATAATCCTAATGAATGTTCATATAAACTTCATGGACATAAACTCAAAACTTACACCACAAATTAATGATGATAATACTTACCAGCCCTGTTCTGTCTTGAACTTGTACACTGACCCCAGAATATGGCAGAGAGCACCGCCCGGCCTTAGGTCCTGAAAACACTTAGTCTGAAGACAAAGAAACACGGATCAAACAACTGCTCACTCATAATTCTGCAAAACTAGGTTTCATGCTATGACTGATCTGGATGTGGTGGAGATGACTACCTCCTTGACTTCAAAATTGTAAGAAAATGAAAGGGATGTATGTAAATCTACAGGAACAAAGGTGCTTATGCAAGGCTTGTCAGAGAAAGAAGTGGAAAAGCAGCAACTCACTGGAAGTTTTGTAAAGCTTGGGTTATTTGCTCGTCGGCCAAATGAATCTTCCTGAAACTGCAGCAGTTGGATGACCAGCCCAGATAGAGACTTGCTGGAGGGAGCATCAGTCTGTACATACTTAAGAGGGGGAAAAAAATACTGTAGTTTTAAAATAGCACAACAAATTGCAAAGAAGCCTAAACTTGTATAAGTGTTTAAGAGCTTTCACTACTATGGATTTTGCTATATACTGTACTAGTACTAATGAATGGGTTACACGTTTAAACAGTTTAGGATTTTAGATGCATCAAGGTATGTGTTACCTACACAGTGGGTAGTGGGCAGGAATGGCATGACACTGAGAGGGGGGTGTGTCAGTCAGGTCGTGTAAACAAACACCTTTGACCACAAACCTGCTTGTGCAAACTTAAAACTGCTAGCATGCTGCTAACATCAACATTTACTTACACCGTTTCATATGGAAACTACAAATCAAATAAAACATTTTATTTTATACTGACTCAAACGCTAAAGTTGTGGACTTTGATATAACATAACTTTAACGCTAAAATGAACACAGAATGAATGTTGTCACTTCTGCCCTGTCAATAACGTTGAGACCGTTTTCTATGGAGTTAGCTGCTCATTTCTTTATTATATGAGGCAAACAGACAAAATAGCAGCACATAAAAGAGGCTTTTGCGGTTTGAGGCGTTAATAAGAATCACAAAACCACAAAAATAGCAAGACCTGTACAAGAAATCAAAGAAAGCTTCAGGTGACCACATAATACATGGGGTCCTCTGGCTATCTAGCTCGCTAACCTTTTTATAATGCTTTCCAATCCAACTGCGAATGGTTTCCAACTGAGAGATTATTTCCGGGTTTTCCCAGAATTTACAGCACGGTCCACCGTCCATTCTTCGGCTCAATGAAGAGCTGCAACCGGCTTGACTCGTCGTAGGTCCCGCAGAAGCAGATCCTAGCGCTTGGGTAGCCATTGTTACATGCTAATTAGCCTTCGCTACCCAGAATGACTGTAGACTCCACGGCACCTCTAGCGGTAAGACCAAAAAAGGCGCCAAAGAGGCCTACTCCATACTACACACAGTACATTATTTCGTCATATTAGTACACAAAGTAGAAGGAAACCATAAAACCCAAAATCTGTTGGATGTTTAAGTTTAGGATGGGAAAACATTCGTTCAGCAGTCATACTCAATTTTCAACACTGCAACTAAATCTTAACACTGAAATTAATCGAAATGAATTAATCACATGGCCAGGGGATTTTAAAATGTAAAATTCCTGTGATTAAAGCTAAATTTTCAGCATCATTATTCTAGTCTTCAGTATCACATGATCCTTTAGAAATCATTATAATATTTGCTGAAACATTTATTATTATTATTATTATTAATATTTAAACAGTTGTGTACATTTTTGTCAGGATTTTTTGAAGAATAGAAAGATCCAAAGATCTGAAATAAAAAGCTTTTACAACATTATTCACTATACCATTCAAAAGGTTGTAATATATATGGCCTTTATTTAGCAAGTATGCTTTAAATTGATTAAAAGTGATGATAAATACATTTACAATGTTACAAAATATTTATATTACAGATAAACGCTGTTCTTCTGAACTTTTTATTCAACAAAGAAACCTGAAAAATTATATATATATATATACTAAATAAATACGCTAAATATGCTAAATATACAGACATTAAAAATTGGAAGAAAATTTGGAGAAAAAATTGGAGATTTGGGAAAAATTGGGAATTGGAGAAATTAAAAAATGTTGTTTTCCTCATTGTTACCTTTTAAAATATATTTAAATAGAAAACAGTTGTTTTAGATAGTAAAAATATTTTTTAAGTATGTTTTATTTCAATTTTTTAATTGCTACTAAATATACATTCATACATCATAAAACTGAAGAAATAAAAAAAAAATGTTTCCTCATTGTTATGAATGTCGAAATGCAGCTGCCCTTGAACATTGCTTTTTCAACCCAGACCTTCAGACAGCCTGCATGAGATAAGTGCTGTGTCCTTAAAAAGTCAAATGCTAAACATATGAAGAGTGTTGTATTTTTAAATCTATAGTTATTTTCAATACCACACGTAATAATGATCAACCCAGGGCATGTGACAAACGAAAAATGTGAACTAGTTTTTGAAATACCCCTAATTCTTTACTGAAGGTTGGGCCAGTGAATGGCGCATGCTCAGTGCGAATAGGGAGTGTTGGAGACAGCCAACAGTGCAGGGAAAGGCAAGACGGGTGAAAAGAGAAGCCCGTCTTCCTTTCGAAAAGGAAAAAAATACGTTAACGGCGCTTCGTTGTATGTCCTCGCTTCACACCCGGCCATGCCAACGACACAGCGATGTATTATTACTGCAGTCGGAATAAAATGAGCGCTAGTGCAGCCGGGCCTGGAGTGGAGAGTTGCGGGGCCGGGTGTCCGCATAGCGCCAGCCGCTGCTGCGGGGGAGGAGGCTGCGGTGAGCCCGTCAGCGGTGACGGAAGCTCGGCCGCTGCGGCTACAGCCACCAGCGCTGCCCCAGTGCGGAGCTCAGACAGGGAGAGCAGCGTAGCCGAGGCCCAGGCGTTCCGCGAATGGGACGATGCCACCTCCGGCGATGCGGATCCGGCCCAGAAAATGAACGAGGAGGGATTTTTTACGAACGGCGCTGCTGATATCACACGGGAGGGAGACGAATGCGCGGATTCGGGGGAATACGGCGGAGGACGCGGGCGTTTTTGTAGACAAAGCACTGGAGCGGGCGAGGATAACACCATTAATATTGATCACGAAGAAGCTGCTTTGCGGTGTTTCATGAGCGCTACGACAAGAAGGGACGAGCGCAGAGCTAGTGCGAGACTGCCGCCGGTGCGCACTGCGAGAGCCCGACGAGGACACACGGTGCACGCCGAGACCGAACGCGCGATGATGACAGCCGCTGCAAGGTGTGGTCACGGGAATTCCGAGCCCGCGGTCATCAAGCGCCGGGGATGCAGTTTCACCCGAGCCTCGAAGAGGGTGTGCTTCTCGGGCACGTACTGCGGCAGCTCGGACGCCGCGGCCCGCGTTGGTTCCAACGGTGAAGCTCTCTTGAAGGGCTCCGCGAGCACTGTCGGGACTCTCAGGCGCACGTCCCTACGTCGTATCCCCTACGAAAACACAACCGGGGCCCAAAAAATGAATTTCGCAGCGTGCCCGCCTGATGAGAGTGCCCAGCTGCCCACATGCAAGACAGCAAAGGGGCGCGTCAGACTGTACAGGGTGCGATCCTTTCTTTCCAGCTCTGCCAACCATAACAACGGGGTCAGCGGAAATGGTGCCCCTCACAAAAGCCTCCCACCGCAGCCCTCCCTCCAAGCCGAGCCCGACCTACGTGAGTGCGTAAAAAAGCCTCTGTGTGCCCTCTCCATCACTTCTACTCAGTCTGAGAGAGGGCCTCCTAACGGAACGGAGCCAGAGCCACAGAAGTGTGACGGTACAGGTTTGGGCATTGATGCACAGGGGACTGAGGGCCCCAGCACGGAGCAAATAGAGGCAGTGAGGGGTGAAGCCGAACGAAGGCAGGCAGAGCTGGAGGGCCGTACTGACCACCTCTGGAGGCGCCTGCAGGCCGTACAGGTAAAGCAGGTGGAGAGGCATGTCACGCAGCAGCTGCATGGCCTGTATAGGAGCCTGGGGTTGAGCTGCACCAGAAGGCCTAGTGCTGCTTCCAGAAAGTCGGCCGAGCTGAGCAGGCTGGCGCGCAGCTGCAGCGAGATCCTCCGGACTGCAGAGAGCGCCCTGGACTCGGACCACACGGCCAGCAGCTCCGGAGGTGACAGCGACAGCGAGGAGGATGAGGGTTTGGAGAGAGGGGGTCGCCGCTTTAGACCTCTGCCAGTAAAATCAATGTAAGCTTTTCACACAGTGCTTAGCTCCAGGTTAAGATCACTTAACCCTGAGTTAAGGAATGCTTTTCCTCTATTTTGAGATGCCGTTCTAAACCTGCATTACTTTCATTCTTTTGTGAAAAACAAAAGAATATATTTTGAAGAACGTTTATAACCAAACAGGTTTGGTTCCCATTGGCTTCCATTGTATGGAAAAAATACTCAAAGTCAATGGAAACTGAAAGTGTTTGGTTATAAACATTCTTCAAAATCTATTCTTTTGTGTTAAGCAGAAGAATGAAATGCATCAAGGTTTAAAATGACATGAGTAAATGATGACAAATTTCATTTTCTTTAAAAAAACATTTTCCTAGCAATTTCAAATGTCAAGTGCTTGGCTTGCTTGTACATACATGTACACCTACATGTACATGTGTACAAAAGCTTCAGATGAGTCATTGCATGATGGTGTTGCCTTTTGAATCACCACTGTACTTTACAATGTACATGCTGTACTGGCTGTTGATTCATGGCTGCCACATTAAGAGGCTAAAAAGCCATTTCACGCCAGGCTGTTGGTAATAAAATGGGTCAGAAGAAGCGTCATCCTCAATTCTTTTAGGACCTGCGAAATGGTCTACTACGGCCATGTTTTTGCATTCCTGTAGCTTGTAGAGCATTGCACTAACAATGACCGGATCATGCCTTAAAATATAGGTTCTTTATTGGCATTTATGGTTTCATGAAGCCTTTAACTTCCATGGAAAATCACCAATGCATTAGACAGAAATGTCAAAAATGTAATACTTAAAAAAAATCACCTTGTTTTATGCAATAGTCAATATTTATCTTCTCTTTCAGTGTCACTGGCAAAGAATGGCAGTGGGTGGAGAGCAGGGCATGGCTTGGCAGCAGGTGGGTGTGGCTACAGACTCAAGTATCAGAGCTTGAGTATCGGATCCGTGCGCTGACAGAGCTTTACACACATCTTCGACAGGGAAAGGTATTCTGGCTGTCCATGTGTGTATTTTAATAATTGTGTACTTTATTAATAGGTGGTTTGATTCATCTGTATTTTTTTTTTTGTTTTTTTTTGTTTTGTCCAGGTGCGGTCCACTTACTCAGTCCCTGACACACCCCTCAGAGCATCAAACCCCTCCCCCGCATCACAAAACTGCAAGTCAGTGGATAATTTAACTTTCATGCAAACACACCAGTCAATTTTTGGATTTGACATTTAATGTACCATTGCACTACCCCCTAGGTTGTCCTCTGCTGGTGATCCTAACAGGAAGTGGCAGACGGAAGACACCACCACTCCGCAAACAGTGCCCAGTCCACCATCTTCTGCCGCACGGGTTCGACCGTTACTCCGGCAACGACGTCACAGACTCGTTCGCCTGGAAGAGTGCACAGCGCTGGGGTCAAAGGTAAACACAGTCTCAGAGTTGATCTTCCTGCTTCTTTTCTCTTATGCACCGTAGCTTTTATTATTATTAGCTGCTCTTGAAGGGAGGATTAAAAAAAAAAACAGGAGACACAATGCTGAATTCTTGAATTTGTGTGTCCCTCTCAGGCGGTTTCGTTACAGTGCTGGTGTGAGCCGCCGGCTGTGTGCGTGTTATGTGGTGGTGGTACTCCTCGCTCCCCCTCAGATAAGGAGAAGGGTCTGTGGATGCGTCAGACCTGGCTCGATATGTCCGTTCACCCTGTCCTCTCAATGCCATCAGGTGAGATCTGTATGTTTTCTTTGTAAGCACAAAATTGTGTAAAGTTTTGTTATTTAAGTCCATCTATGTTTAGCTTGTATTTCAAGAGTACAAACAGTACAAGGCTGTTTAAATGTTCCTTTTAGGTCGATGTCCTTGAAAGTAACCTTGAAAGTTATCCTTCTGTGTGGCTTTGACATTATAGTGGCCCTGAATTTTTTTGTGGAATTTTCATTTATTTACTTATTTATATTATAATTCATTTATTTATGTATTCAAAAATTATAAATATAGAACTTAAAGAAATGTAAAATAGTCATCTAAAATTATATTTATAAATAACTAATAACTATTACTTTAATTTACACTACCAGTCAAAAGTTTTAGGACTTTTTAATATTTTTTTTTAAAGAATTCTGCGTTTATTTGATCCAAAATACAGCAAAAACAGTCATATTGTGAAATATTTCTATTTAAAATAACTACTTTCTATTTGAATATATTAAAATGTAGTTTACCCCTGTGATCAAACATTTTCAGCATCATTACTCCAGTCTTCAGTGTCACATGATCCTTCAGAAATCATTCTAATATGCTGATTTGTTGTTCAAGAAACATTTATGATAATAATAATTATTATTATATCAATATTTATAACAGAACAGATTAAAACGGATTAAATCTAAAGTAAAAAGCTTTTGTAACGTTATACACTATACCATTTATGCTTTCATGCTTTCTTTAGGGGAAAAATATATAACATAATACTTTTATTTAGCTAGGATGCTTTAATTTGATCAAAAGTAATGATAAAGACATTTATAATGTTCCAAAAGATTTCTATTTCAGACTTTCTATTCATCAAAGAAACCTGAAAAAAAAAAAAAACTGTACTCTGCTGTTTTCAACAGTAAAAATAATAATAATAAATGTTTTTTGAACAGCAAATCATAGTATTAGAATGATTTCCGAAGGATCATGTGACTGGAGTAATGATGCTAAAAAATCAGCATTGAAAAGACAGGAATAAATTACATTTTAAAATATATTCAAACAGAAAACAATTACTTTAAATAGTAAAAATATTTCAGCATTTTACTGTGTTTATTGTACTTTGGATCAAATAAATGCAGGCTTGATGAGCAGAAGAGACTTTTTAAAAAAAGTATTAAAATTCCACTAATATATATAATGTATATCCAAATACTTTTAAAGTTGAACTGTATACCAGTGTTAAAAGGTGTGCTGAGTGTTTTGTTTGCTTTTTGAATATTTTGCTTGATATTTTGTTATCAAATGCAATGACTCATATATTAGTGACACTCATATATACTAATATATATTCATTTTTTTTTAATACTTTTTGGGGCCACTGTGGATGAAATAGAGCAAATGCTCATCACATTTACACTTTTACCTTAATGCTTTGAATTTCCTCCATTGCAGATTCACCCCTTGCACTGCATTGTGGGATGCGCCCGCTGGCTGGGCACCATTCTCATAATTCACTACAGTGTACAGACATGTCATCGGCGTCCTCTTGGCCGGGGAGGCGGGGCCAGGGACGAGTTGGGAGAGTGAGGAGGAGACTAGTTTGTCCCCGACCGCCCAATGCACTGCCTCCTTTATTTAACACACCTGGTGGGTGAAATATATTGTCACTTATATAAACACACACACACACACATAAACAGAGTATATTCTATAGTACACAACGGTTCAAATGTTTAGATTCAGTAAGATTTATAGTGTTAACAGTAAAAACATTTCTGTAACAGTGTTACCATTAAACGCTGTTCTTATGAACTACCTATTCATCCAAGAATTTGTGGAAACAGTTTAAGGCCATGTTAAGCATATAAAACTTCTTTCAAGAAGATTACAATTATTTTTTTTTTACCATTCTCAAGAAGTTAACAAAATTGCTTTTGTAGGTGGTTCTGGGTGCAGAAGCCAGAGGGGTGTAATTATTCCCAACTATCTTCATCCACGAGCTCCAGATTTGCCCATTCTGCCGGCAACACCCCCAATGACAGATACACCCACTCAGGTACATCTGGTTAAAAACAAGCAAAATGTCAGCAGCTCACAATTCTGTGTGTTGTGAATGGCTCCCTAAATCTCTCTCTTGTTCCTCAGCCTTTGAGAAGGAGAAGAGCAGAAAGCTCATTTGACATTGACAACCTGGTGATGCCTTTGGGCCTGGCTGGACTAGGAGCACGAGTACAAAGATTACAATACAAGGAAATTATCACCCCAAGGTATGAATAATGCAACCTGACCTACAAAACCACTACACTGATTATGTACTTACTCCAAAATATTATAAGACTAAGCGATTACATAATGAACATTTAGCTTTGATGACTTGGATTTCCTGAGGTCCTTCTGTCAGATAGCCATTGTGCAAAGTGGCTTTGGTTTCAAGTAATTTTCCATTAATTATTCAAACACAGTGCCAAGTATCCACTGTTTCCTCTTGTCCCATCGTTTATAAAGTAGTACAGGTACATTCCAAACCAGAGAGAGTTTGGCAATGTATTTACATTATATTATAAGGAAGCTTAAACAGTTAAAGACAAGGGTGTACTAGCATACTACTAAGGGTTTTCTTTGGTTGATACTGACACCTTGAGAGCAGGATCACAGATATATACAACTTCTGAGAGGAAATGATTAAAGAACTCAACCAATACATTTTTAAAAACATTTTTGTTGTTGTTGTTGTTGTTGTTGATGACATAGCTGTCAGTAGATTTGGGATTTGAGAGAATGAGAAATTGTGAAGTCTGTTAATTGGCCAAGCTAGCAGTTTTTTTGGCTGATGCTGACAGTCTTAAACTGTTGGCTGATATATTAGTCTAGCACTGTTGTTAATGAAAAATGTGTAACTGTGTCTCATGTCATGTAGCTGGAGAGAGCTGGACTCTTTCTCAGGGGTCTCTAAAAACCAGGAAGGGGCACATGCCCTGTCTTTCAGTTACAATAACACACAGCACCAGCCCAATGGGGAAGGACAGGACAGTGAGGAGGAAGAGGTGTGTATGCCTTTAACAAGGTTTACATGCTTTCTCATTAAGACACCTGGTATTTGTCTTTTGATTTTCTTAACCATTCGCTGTTTTACTTTGTGTGTACCTGTTTGCAATGTTTGTATAGGCGGAGGATCTCTCTGACGGTGTGTTTCTGAGCCGCCATGCAGTTTGTGAGAGCAGGGAGAGGAGTCGGTGGGGAAGCTGGGCTCGCAGACGTCGCCGGGGCAGGTGAGAGAAATTTGTGTGTGAAAGAGAGGCTTATGTGATGGAAAATATTTAAACGAATGTAAAAGCAATGTTTTTCAACAAGAGGGATCGATTTGTGATTAAATGAAACATTAAATAAACTTAGAGCTAGCTTAGCCTTTAGGGCACATTCCTCGACATATAAAAGGGATAGTTTACCCAAAAATGAAAATTCCCCCATGTATTACTCACCCTCAAGCCATCCTAGGTGTATATGACTTTGTTCTTTCAGATGAATACAAGTGGAGTTAAATTACAAAATGGCTCTTCCTAGCTTTGTATTGGCTGAGTGAATGGCATGAGATTTTGAAGCCCAAAAAGTGTATCCATCCATCATAAAAAGTACTCCACAAGGCTCCGGGGAGTTATTAAAGGCCTTCTAAACTGAATCAATGCATTTTTGTATTTCATATTCCCCTGGTTTCACAGACAAATCTTAAGCCTAGTCCTAGACTAAAATGTAACTCTGAACTGTTTCAACTGAATGAAACTTGCACTGATTGATCTTAAAATATATCAATGCCTTTGTTTTGTCTCAAGATGTACACCAGTAATGTTTTTTTTTCTAAGCATGTTTATAAAAATTACTTGAATGTGCTATTTGAACTATGGCCTAAATCCTGGCTTAGCCTTAAGCCTTGTCTGTGAAACTGGGCCTATAAACCATAATCTCTAGCTTCCACAAACTGTCATACTCATGTTCACGGGAGCGTGGCGTTCCAGTAAATGACGTAGGATGTTGGCGTAGCCTAAGCTCTGGTGACAATATGCTAGTCTTTTGAGAACCAAGTTTTGTTTACAGCGAAGGAAAACCAGTCTCCTCTTGGCTTATATCAAAATCCTCAGACATTTTTCTTTACAAATCCTCGTTTTGTACTTGTAATTCATGACCGGTGAAGTACTTTTTATAATGTATGGACATACTTTTCTGGACTTCAAAATCTCGACCACTATTCACTGCCATTATAAAGCTTGGATGAACCAGGACATTTTTAATACAACTCAGATTGTATTCGTCTGAAAGAAGAAAGTCATATACACCTAGGATGGCTTGAGGGTGAGTAAATCATGGCATAATTTTCTTTTTTGGTTGAACTATCAATTCCAAATTCCAAAAATGAATAAAATACAACCACAAACAAAATAAGTTTTGTTAACCCTGGTCCTGAAGATCGACTTTCCTGGAGAGTTCAGCTCCAACCCTGACCAAACACACCTGAACCAGCTAATGGGGATCTGAAGGAGCACTTGATCATTACAGACAGGTGTGTTTGATTAGGGTTGTAACTAAACTCTGCAGGAAGGTCGATCTCCAGGAACAGGGTTGGGCACCCCTGGGTTAGTGTAATGTGACATTACGGCTTTTACATAAAAATATGTATTTGTGTAGTTGACAAATCACTTACGAATGTACTGATTTCAACATCAAGAATGTAGGTTAAAATTTGCATATGTGTAAGGGATAGTTTGATGCTAAAGCTTACACATACACCTATTTCATGCACTCTCTCAATTAATATGTGGCCATAAAACAGCGGGTAATTTTAAAATAGTTCTAGATAAAGTATAGCATGTCAAACTGCAGGACGCTGCGGTCACTACTTGAAATTTTGCACTCTCTGCTTGACTTCCTCTCTCAGATCTTCTTCCTCCTTCCATGGGGATGGGAAGAGCTCCAGGGGATTGGAGCAGACACCTGGCTCTCCAGATTCCAGGCAAAGTCATTTTGCAGAAGGAGACGTCTCGCCACGCAGCCCCTTCTGTACTGGAGCGGAGGATCCCTTCAGCCAGGCTGAGGATGAACAGCAGGTGTGCGTGTGTGTGAGTGAGGAAGAGGACTTAACGTTCTGTTCAACTTCATTATTGCTGTAACCATGGCAATTATTTAGTTGGAAGAACATCTTGCAGTTTTCTGCAGTTTTCTATTTCTCCATGTATCATTAAATCCTCCAGTCTTCTTTTGGGGGCCATTTGTGAATCTTGAAAGATATATATGGTTCATAATATTCTTTACATTGTGAGAGAATACGAATGCATATAATAAACCCCAGTGTTCTGGAGTTCAATAACCTCAATGAATCTTCATCTTCTACATTTGCAGGCTGTGCTGCCATGGGAACGCCGGTCGTTCCCCTTGCAGGAGTCAGAACTTCAGTGGCTGCAAGAAGAGGAAGAGGCGGAGCCCGACGAGGACCCGTGCACCGCCAGCGGCCGCAGCCAAAGCACGGACTCGGGCATCTCTGTGGGCAGCCTGGAGCTCTCCCCGAGGACCCCTCAGCCCCCTCAGCAGCACTCAGGCACAGAGCGAGCCACCCCTCACACACTGTCCTGCAAACCAGCCACCCCGACGACAGTCTCTACAGCTCAGGATTCTCCCACACTTCCTCTTTCCTTATACTCAGCCTCTCCGTTATCATAGCGCATCATTTGTCCAGCCGTTTTTCTGCTCTAACACAAAAACAAAACCACAGGTCCCAATGCCACTGACCCCGTTGACCCATTTATCTAACCACGAGCACCTTGTGTCCTTGTTCCCTGAACCCTCTGGAGCCTTACATGAAACCACAGAGCCTATTATTTATAATCTTCCCTCAAACCCTCACTCGTTCGCCCAATAACAAGTGCATCTCCACCAACAGCCCAGTTTCCCCTTTGAGCATCTCTGGTCCTTCCTTATACGTCCTTTCAACTCTTCTTCACCAGCCTGCCCCCGATACAGCTGCCGTTCAATCTGACGCTACTGTAATGAACAGATGGTGTCTGTTTTTCTGTTGTTTATTCATTTTTTTTGGACCTGTCTAAAGCTTTTCCTCCAGCTAAGTCAGTCAGTCATTTTGCGTTTTTGTTAAAATCATTGTTTACAGCTCTGCGCTGTTTTCTCAGATCAAGATGTTACGCCAACATAAGGCGAATCCAAATTGAAAGCTCTTGGTTATTGATCTCCATATAAAGGCACTACATATTACCCTCATTTTCTGTGACTTAGTTACCTTATTCATGTGTTGTATCGTATGTATTCCGCACACATGTATGCGTACTGCCGAAGAATCATAGCATTTAAAGTCTGTTACACGCTCTCTGGACGCTGCCTGTCTTTCCGCCTTCCTTTTGAGCTCAACACAAGAAGTATTCTTTTGATTTCCATATGACATGCTATATGTGTGTGTGTGTGTGTGTGTGTGTGTGTGTATTATGTTAAAGGAAGAATGGTAGTTCAGTTTTTCAGAGTATGTATGTGTGTGTGATTTAGACAGGTCTGCTGTACTGCTGCATTAGGGGGTAGCGTTGGTGAATAAAAACATAATTTGTAGGAACACACAACAAAACACCAGAAGATTAAAGTAAATGGAAGTTCTGTTCGAAACGCACATGATGCTCTCAATGCAAAGACGTAATAAAAGGAATAAACACGTAAATGAGAACTGCTTTTGCTTGATGCTTATTTACTTTACTCATTTATTATTTATGTTCCTGCATGGAAGCACATTTAAGTCACATATAAGGAAATCATGCTTTGGTATACCATAATTATGAAATAAATCTTGACGTAAGTTTAATTTTTTCATATTCTTAATTACATATTTGTCATAATTACTACTACTTATGTTAGTTTCGACTTTTTCCGCAATTATGATTTAGTAGCCTATGCATAATTATGCATACCAAACCACGGATTTTTTCCCTGACGAAAATGGGCTTTTATATTACTGTCTAATTTGTCCTAAAGGAACAGTATTATTTATTTCGTCATTTTTTTTTTGTCAAGGTTTACTTACCCCCATGGAGTGCCAAACTTTTTCTTCATTCTGTAATACACAAAGTAGTTCTTGGCGTCGTCATACTTTGAAATAGGATATTGATTTTAAATGGCAAGATACAAAAGTAACATTAAAGTACAATTTTATTTAAAGGTATACACTGGTTATGTCTTCTGAATACATGATAGTTTTCTGTATAGTGAATGAAACAAATGAAATCAATTAAACAACCGCAGTTTTAACGCAACGTAATGCGTCGGTCACGTGACACCGTAGAACCAATGATGTTTTGGTTTAATCGACTGCAAACGTTACTTGTCAGATGTATGGCTTTGGTTTTGACTGCCTTTTTATTCCTCCCCCAACATATTAAATTCCTGTATAAACTTGAATAAACCGGTTTGCATGTTTGTTTTCTTTTTATACATTTTAAAGATTAAATAATTTTTAGTTTTCAGTTTTGTTATTACACAGCGGGACAACAGCGCCCTCGTTCCGCCGCTCATTGAGAAATGAGAATATCCATTACGATAGGTGGCGCTAATGCGTTGAAACGGTCTATTACGCCCAAATACGAGGCGGAAGTAAATACATGGCATGTTGACAACACACTGGTGAGTAAAACAAGTAAGAGATGTTTGTTTGAAATCCAATACTGAAAACAACTCATGTGCTATTTAGATATTACACTGGTGCTTGTTTTATAAAATAGACAGCGCTATTATTGGTTTATACATAATTTTTGCAGACAGACACTACCGTATGCAGTCACTCTGAAAAACATAGACCGTTAAATAGCTCTATCTCTGAAAACATAAGGTGAAAGAATAGCCATTAAAAATAAATAAAATATTGCCGTTAACCTCTAAAAACGTACTGAAGGCATATTAGTTAACAAGGTTAATCATGTTAAAAACATATGGTAATTGCTGTAAAGCATTAACTTTTCATAAGTTACAGTATGTTAGAGATATAAAATAACTTGTCAACTGGGTGAAACTTGAAATATCTGAAGTACATAATAAACACAATAAATAGTTCTATAATGTAAATGCACATTTATGGACAACCAAGTAGTTCTACAAAAGGAAGTAGATATGTATTTTTTTAAATGAAATTATGACTTCAACTATCTTGATTAATATAACGTTTTTCTTTCATTTTATATACATGTGTGTATATATATATATATATATATACAGTATGAGATAGTAGGCCAAAGGACACATTACCAGACAGTAAAGTTGTAGCTAAAGTAGGTCACATGCAATCAAGATATTACATAGTAATGTTAGATCATGCCGACTATGCCAGCAATGTTAGGCTGAATCTCTGTGCCAGAAATATTTATTCTAGTCTCTTCCCATCCCATCAGAAGGTATCTGGGTCTTTCCATGAAATCGGTGCCTTTTGCTCTCTACGAAATAATCAAACATAGATTTAATATAACAACAAATAAATGTACAATTTAACAACAAAACAATGCTATTTATGCTTTCATCAATATTGCATAAAAAAAGGCAATTAAATATTATTTTAAATAATTTAAATAGCATTTAAGTTGATAAGGTTTTAGGCCTGTCCCTCACTATGATTTTTTTTTCAGCAGGACTTTTAATTTGCAAAATGATATAAAAATCACATTTGCATATTGTTCTAAATATAGTCTCATTGTTAAGCAATGTTTTGGCATAAGTATGCATTTTTTTCTATAAAATATAAATCATTTTATTGATATCCCCTGATTTCATGTCAGCCCTCATCAAAAAACCCTTGTAAAATAATGTACATTCAAGTGACATCACATTACAGTCTGACCAGCACAAAATCCAGAAAATGTTATACCAAAACAAAATCAGTGGAAAATTACTGCTTCACAACATCACTATACAGTATTTAAAACCTTGAAATGGAGACATTCTCTTCTCTCTTCTCTAACTATCCTTTGAAACAACATAATCATCAGACAGTCAAACAAGGAAGTCAAATAAAGCAATAAAATAAAAATGATTAAATGGTTATGATTGGTTAAATGATTCTAAATTAATATATATATACACACATAACAGATGTACACAACATGTACTGTTGACAACATGTACTTAGATCCTTCAGTATTGGGGAATACATATTTCTCCCATTTTATTGGTTCATTAAACAACATTTTTTGTTTTCCTTGCAGCATTTCTGTGGCATCATGGGGGTTCACGGACTTACGAGTTTTGTGGAAGGGAATCGTCAGTTCTTCACCGATATGAGACTGCGAGATTGCCGCCTTGTGATTGATGGGTGTAGCTTGTATTATCGATTATATTTCAACTCTGGATTGGATCAAGCACGGGGCGGAGACTACGACACCTTTGCGGTGTTGATTCGACAATTTTTTGCAGCACTAACCGAATGCGCCGTGCAGCCTTTCGTCGTTTTAGACGGCGGAATGGACCAGACGGACAAGAAGTTCAAGACACTACAGGAAAGAGCCCAAAGCAAGATCCGAGAGGCAAACACTCTTTCCCGAGGATTTCACGGTTTCGTTCTCCCTCTGCTTGTATGTGAAGTCTTCAAACAGGTCCTTTCAGAGCTTGCCGTACCTTTCGTTCAATGCATTTCTGAAGCTGATTTTGAAATAGCTTCTCTTGCCAAACACTGGGGATGTCCAGTTTTGACGAACGACAGTGATTTCTACATCTTCGACCTTAAAGGTGGCTACCTACCGTTTTCATTCTTCCAATGGAATAACGTCTGTGGCAAGGCCACGGAACGCTACGTCCCTGCATGCCATTTCAGCGTGAACCGTTTCTGTTCGCATTTCAACCACATGAACAAGCAGCTCCTCCCTCTATTTGCTGTTGTCCTCGGGAACGACTACACGCCTGCTAAAATAACTGAGATTTTTTTCAGCCGCGTCGAGCTTGAAAGAGTACCATCCGGTAGGAAATATGGACGTAGTGGCAGTCCTCGAATCGAGGGCTTTTTGCTTTGGCTGTCTCAGTTTACCAGCCCAGTAGCTGCTCTGGAGGAAGTCCTGGAGATTTTAGGTGAACAACGGAAAGGAAACTTACGTGCGCAGATTTCTGCAGGAATGCGGGACTACCAGCTTCCTCAAAGTAGCAGTTTGGCTCAATACTTCTCAAGTCCCCAACCTGCACTTCCAGACGCCCAGGGGCTCCCGGCAGCACTGGTTTCTCAACCCGAATGGCTTTTAAGGATGTTTGCATCAGGTAAGCTGCCGTCCTTTGTCTTGGATGTGCTTGTACACCAGAAGGTTCTGCTGCTTGCGCAGGTGGAGAATAGTAACCTGCCTAGCAGTCATACAACGTCATTGAGCATCCGAAAAACCATCTACAGCCTTCTGCTTGAAAAGGCAAGACATGATAGTCAGACGCCACAGGCGGTCACTCAGAGAGGAAGAGGAAGGGGAAGACAATCTCAGGGTAAAGGAGGACAACAGTGTGACGTCCCGTGTGTTGATGAGTATGACAGACAAAATCTGATTCTCAAGAAAAACACAGTGGAGGCTCAGCGACCCAACAGAGTGCCACAGCTTGAGCTTGCAGCAATTGACAAGGTGAGAAACTATTTCTGTATGTAAATATTGTCTGTGTATATGTTCCACCAATTGCCCTTTTTTTTAATTTTAGGCATCTATAAAAGTAAGACTGCAAATTTTGCTGGGAACGCTGGGTGTGATGGACCACGTTTTACAGCCGTTACCTCCTAATCTTTGCCTTCCAGTGTGTGTGACGTATTTCTGGATGAATAACTGTAAGCCAAAGCCCTGTCAGCCTCTACTGCAGGCCATATTGTTGGGCATTGTGTATGGGGAACTCTGCTGGAGAACGGCCCATCCTAATGGTATCTTCAATCTCTTTTTTGTACTCAACATCTGTCGTAGGTGTTTGGTTTGAGACAATGAAAGAAAACTATATGGAGAAATTTACATAAATTGTAGATAAAATCTGTTGTTACGTGAATAAACTATGAACTTGACGTCTGCAGTTTAAGGAGCTTTAATCACCTTCTGTCGTATTGTTTTGCTCTCTCTATCATGCAGACCCATTATTTGGCAGCAAGGATTCTGCTTCTGTATGTCAGCGATTATCTCATCTCAGGGTCAATCCAGGACAACGGAGGGGCCTTGATCTGGGTGTGGCCCATTTGCTCAGCCAATGGCAGTCATGTATGTGGGTGGCGATGTTCCTGAACCAGTTACTTTGTTTCCCGCTACCTGAACCTCAGTGTGCCTGGTAGGATATTACTATAAGTAATAGTGATAATAATAATAATAATAGTATTTTAAGAAATTGAAAATGTAAAAATATATATATATTTTTTTATTTTAAAACGTTAAAATAGTTGTAAGATTTGTATGTAATATTTTTGAACAAATTAAATGAACTATATAAAAATATACATATAATATACATAATTCATGATTTGTCAACAAATATATTACATAAAATATTATTGTAATTATATTATTATTAATTTATGTATTATTTGTATGATGATAATAATAATAATAATAATACAATGATAATAGTACTTTAATAATTTGAAAATGTAAAAATATTTTTAATTGTATTACATGAATTATATAAAAATATACATATACATCATTCATGATTTGTCAACATCTAATATATTACATAAAATATTGTAATTGAATTATTATTCATGTATATATTATTAGTATAATTATAATAATACAATTATAATAGTACTTTAATAAACTGAAAATGTAAAAATGTATTAATATTGAACAAATTACACTAACTATATAAAATATACATGTAATAAACAATTCATATGATTTGTCAACATCAAATATATTGCATAACATATTATCGTAATTATATTATTTTTAATATATATATATTATTTGTATAATAATAATAGCAATAATTATAGTACAATTATAGTAGTACTTTGCACAGCTGGAAATTCTAAACATATTTTAAATTGTAATATTTTACAATATTTTTAAGATTTGTATGTAATATATTGAATTAAATGAATTGTAAAAAATATATATTATAATATACACTCCTGAACAAAATCTTAAGACCAGGGGAAACATTACAAGTATTCACATTTTGTGCTGGTGGATCGTAACCAGGTTGTAAGTACTGCTTCGAAATGGCAAAAGAAGAAACAGGAGCAAGAGCCACAAAATAGAGAGTAGGCAATTCATAGAAAACTGAAGAAAACTCAAACAGGCTGTTCATCAGCTGATCAAAAGTTTAAGACCATCGCCCAAAAAAACCCACAACAGAGCTAAAAGTGTCAATAAAGGACTCAATAGTGAGCAGCCCCACCACTTTTGCTGATTACTTAAAGCATTCATTTTGGTATGCTTGATGCGACTGTTTCCAGGAGGCTGGTGGGAACGTGTGTCCATGTGGTGAAGATGGCTTCACGAAGGGCATCCACAGTCTGGAACTGACTTATTTTTTTGTAAACGTCCCTTGCCATCCATCCCCAAACATTCTCAATGCAATTTAGATCAAGGGAACACACAGAAAGGTCCAAAAGAGCGACGTTATTCACCTTCATCAGGTGGGCGTCGTGTACTGCAGCGTTGTCCTGTTGAAAGACCCAGTCATTACCTCACAGACGAGGGCCCTCAGTCAAGAGGGATGCCCACTGCAACATGTCTACAAAGCCAGCGGCCATTTGACGCCCCTACACAACCTGAAGCTTCATTTTCCCATTGAAGGAAAAAGCATCCCAGATCATGATGGAGCCTCCTCCACTGTGCCACGTAGAAAACATCTCTAGTGGGATCTCCATGTCATGCCAGTAACATTAGAAGCCATCAGGACCATCCAGGTTACATTTTTTCTCGTCAGAGAATAAAACTTTCTTCCATCTTTCAGTGTCCCATGTTTGGTGCTCCCTTGCAAATTCCAAACGGCAAGTTTGTGGCATGGGAGGAGATCTGGCCTTTGAAGATGTTTTTTGTTCTTGAAGCCCTTCTCTTGCAGATGCTGTCTTGTGGTTTTTGGGCTGCAGTCAGCATCAGTAAGGGCCTCAATTTGGGTCGAGGATCAGTCTGTGTCTTCACGGACAGCCCGTCAGATCCTCCGGCTCAATACAGGTGAATTTTCTTTGGGTCTACCACTTGACTTTTTTGTCTCATAACTCTCAGGATCTTTTGAGAAATGTGAAATGGCTGTCTTATTGTGTCCAATCTCGGCAGCGATGGTGCGTTGTGCGAGGCGTTGCGTGTGCAGCTCAACAATCCTGCCACATTCAAAGACAGAAAGCCTTTTTGCCTGTGCCATCAGGAGGTCATGACAGTGTGACTGCCTGAAGAACAATGACATCAAAGCCATATTTTCGGCAGATTTTAACTTTTTAAGGCTATGGTCTTAAACTTTTGATCAGCTGATGAACAGCCTGTTTGAGTTTTCCTAAGTTTTCTATGAATTGCCTACTCTCTATTTTTTGGCTCCTGCTCCAGTTTCTTCTTTTGCCATTTTGAAGCAGTACTTACAACTTGGTTACGATCCACCAGCACAAAATGTGAATACTTGTAATGTTTCCCCTGGTCTTAAGATTTTGTTCAGGAGTGTATATATTATGATTTGTCAACATCAGATATATTACAGAAAATATTATTGTAATTGTATTGTAATTATTATGTAATTGTAATATTAATAATTCTAATGCAATTTTAGTAGTACTTTAATAAATTGAAATTGTAAAAATATTTAATTTATTTTAATATTTAAAAAATATTTTAACATTTGTATGTAGTATTATTGAACAAATGACACAAATTCTATTAAAAAAATACATATAATATACATAATTCATATGATTTGTCAACATCAAATATATTACATAAAATATTATTGTAATTTTATTATTATTATTAATTTATATATTATTTATGTAATAATAACAACAACACAATTATAGTAGTATTTTAATACATTGAAAATATAAAACAAATTATATTTTAATATTTTACAATATTTTTACGATTTTTTGTATGTAATATTAATGAACAAATCACATTAATTATATAAAAATTTACATATGTATAATTCAAATGATTTGTCAACATAAAATATTACATAAAATATTATTATAATTGTAATATTATTAATGTATATATTACAGCGTATTTAATATAATAATAAATAAATACATAATACACTTAAATTATGCATAAATAAATCTGATAAAAAAGGTGCTGATCTATTTAAATCTGATACATATATCATAAATTAAGTATATTATGTATATTTATTATATCATATATCATATATCATATATCATATATCTGTCTGTGTTTCTTAAAGGGTTTTCAGTGGTACTCTGCTGCATGGTCTTGAGGCTGCCATAAGAGGGGGTCACCAGTGTGAGTCTCTGGTCGCAGGGGACGCTGTTGCTTGGCAGCTCTACTCCATCCTACTAGAGGCATTGACGGGTCCTGCAGTATCAGCAACAGCAAGCAGGGGCAGAGGAGAGGGGCAGAGACAGCCACAGCAAAGAGGAAGGGGCCATGGGGGAAGAGGACGGGGCAACGAAGGGAGAGGGAGGGGCAATAGGGGAGGAAGTAGGGGCAACAGAAGCAGAGGAATGACGTCTTCAGGCGTTGCTTTGGACAACAGCTTTGCACTGTTGACCGTTGATGACCCTGAGTGGTGGACTTGAAATGAGAGGTTAGTTTTAGCAGAGAAGAAGAGAATTTCAAATATAGCTATGTTTTTAACTACGTTCTTACGCGGCCTTTCACTTTATAAAAGAATGATGTGTCAGAGGATGTGCCACTTTTCAAATAAGAGTAGCTTTGTTTACTTTGGAAATGTTTTACTATGAGAGCTGTCATATATGCACTAGGTTAATTTGCACTGAATGTACTTAGCAGCTACATCATGAAAATGGTCTGTTTAGTGTAGCCTTTTTATACTATTTTAACTTTGTAAATTATCAGATTACTCTCTTGGGACCAATGTTTTGTTGCTCCACTCCCTTTTTATCAAATATTTAATGGTGCTTACTGTAATTTGCTAGTACCATTAATGTTTTTAATAGAGTCTGATTCCTCTACTTAATTAGGGAAGGCTTCATTATTGTGTCAATGAGACGACAGCCGATATGTGTCACCGTGACTGAATACAAAACTAAAGTGTCATTGTGTTTCAAAACAGCACATAATCTCTTGCTTCCTTGCTGTTGCTCTCTGGAATTTACTCAGACTGAAATTAAGAAGCAAATTAGCAAGTGCAGTGTTATTGGAAAGTGTCATTGTGCTCTTACTTTAATGGGTAAATTTTCATATAGTGAAAGTATCATTTATATTTCAAAGTACTTGTTTCTGAAATGGCTGATTGCACTTGATCATGGAAGGTCTGTTGATGACTAAAGACACAAGTTAATCAGTAACACACATTAACATAAACATAGCAAAAGCAAATTACAAGCAAAAACCATTTGAAATTTCGATTAATTTTAATCTCAAGAGGTGTGTTGAATGTAATCACTTCTTTGCGCTGATATTTTAGAATTGGCAACTGAATATGAATTATAATTAATCTTTGTTGTATTAAAAATAGTGCGCATCCAAAATAAAAGTTGTTGTTTACATAATATATGTGTACTGTGTATAGTTATGTATATATAAAAACGCATTCATGCGTGTATATATTGATGAAAAATATGTTGTTTATATATTAAATATGTTGTTTATATATTAAATATATTTACATATAATAGAAATTACTTGAATATAAATATATACATGTAAATATTTTCTAAATATACAGTTGAGGTAAAAATTTTACATCCCCCTTTCAGAATCTGCCAAATGTTAATTATTTAATCAAAATAAGAGGGACCATTAAAAAAAAACATGTTATTGTTTATTTAGTACTGACCTGAAAAAGATATTTCACATAAAATATGTTTACATATAGATTATAAGAAAAAATAATAGTTGAATTTATAAAAATGACCCCATTTGAAAGTTTACATACACTTGATTCTTACAAACTGTTGTTACCTGAATGAGCTGTTTTTTGTTGTTGTTGTTGTTGTTGTTGTTTTTTTGGTGATAGTTGAAAGGGGGATGTAAACTTATGATCTCAACTGTATACTGTATGTGTATTTATATATGAATAATAAATGTACACAGTATACACACATATATTATGTAAACCAAAACTTTTATTTTAGATTAAGAGTTTAACATCACTAATCAAAATGCTAATTCACATACATCTTTTTTTAAAATATGATGTTCAGATGTATTTGTATGACTTTAATAAATGTAAAAATCTATTAAATTTTATATATATTCAATAACACTTTGTATGCTTTTGTTGTATTGCACTTTTAATATATCACAGTAAGTATAAGGATACTTAATTGGATTTCAACATTGATAATAATAATGTTCAATGTATCAATGTATTAAAGATTTCGGAAAGATCAGACTGGAGTAATGGCTGCTAAAAATTCAAATTTGCCAATTTTTAAATATATTCAAATAGACAAGTCGTTTAATAATATGTCACAGTATTACTACGTTTACAGTATTTATGAACAAATAAATGCAGCCTTGGTGAGCAAAGTTTTGAACTGTAGACAGACAAAAACATTGTGCTAACAAGTTTACTAATTTAGAAATCAAATGACATTCTACATAAAACTGTTTTCACATTTTGTTTTTTAGGATGTGGCAGTCTTATGACTGACAGATGCCCCATTTATTTATTTGTTTATTTACTTAACAGAGTGGTTCTTATCACGAATTCTATCTGGTCAGTTTGTTGGCGTGTGGTATTAAGTGTATAGTGGTAGTACGGGGGTCTAATCTTGGCATTGAGGGGCTGGAGAGGGTGGATCAGATGTCAGATCCCTGACTGTAATAGCAGTCGCGCCTGGAGATTCCCACAGACTCCGTGGGAAGCATTCTTACGACTTAATAACACAGCCACATTGACAGACGAGACCGAGACAGCAGAAAATAGGGTGAGAGAGAGAAAGAGAGCGAGAGCGCTACTGGCATTTCAAACTGGATGGGAGAGGGACTGAGCACAGGAGGGCGGGCACCGACTCAGATCTGTGTATTTTTGACACTCATATAGGAACATGGCCATGAGCAGGATTGGGATACAGCTGCAGTTTCTGCTGTACTCGGTGTCAGCCTACCTTTCACCGTACAATCTGGAAAATATCCTTCCGATTCCTACAGGTATGACAGCGATTGACAGCGCGAACGCGTGTGCGCGCGCGTGAGGAATTATCAGTTTGTGATCGTGAGAGCCTGTGGCTTGTATTATGTTTGCCTACGTATGCGTCTATGTATATTATATATAATACATTTTATTGAAAGACAGACAGATAGATTTGTGCAAAATCTGTAAATGTATATGGAAATTCACAATTTATTATAACAAAAAAAAAAAAAAAAAGGATTCATTAAACGTAATAATGTTTCTGAGCCCACTATATGTTTTGGACTACTACATAATCTTGCATTTTGTATGCATGTTTCGGTTATATGTTAATGTAATTGTATACATGTACAGTTTATATGCACGCATAGATTTGGTTGCACATTGGGACTAAAATTGCTTTATTAAAAATACATAAAATATTGAACAGCTTGTTATCTCTATATTTGCATTGCCTATGCTGTCATGACCTTTATAAAATGTATGCGTATGATTATTTATAGAGCTGCTATAAGTCCGTACGTGATGAATTCATGTACTTTAATTGAAAACTTAAAGGTTTTGCATGTTTTATCAGGCGTCATATTTTATAAGTGTAGCTCAGGTGTCATGCTGGATTTAATCCAACTTTTTTCCGAGTAAGTGTGGGCGTGGCCATTTGTAAATTTTATGGGTTTGCTTTCGGTCTCATCTGCGTCCAGCTAGTTTTAGCTGCATAAAACAGCTCGTTTTGCTGCTTGATATTGCACATGGGTGTGTTTTACAATATTATTTTAATGTATTATCTTAACTATGAACAAACTGGTTTGTAGTGCAAACAGTAGTACTGTTTGCTGCACTTTGTTATTCTGGTTTTCACAACAAAACCCACCAAACTGCTACTCAAAACTAGTCCAAAAGTAGCCCAATTGCATTTTTATGGGTGTCCCCCATTAAAAATCACTTTAGGTGGGGGTAAAATACACATGTTTTGGTGGGGCTCCCCTGGTACAGTTGGCATTCCAAGGGCTAAATATAATATTATTGGGGTCGCTTCAACCCGCGGACATGAAAAACAACAGGCAACAGTCTTAAAGTAGCCCAATTCTGGACTTGTCAACACTGAATGAACCGGATGTTTCGCCCATAAGCTTACTTCCATGTTGAAGAAATAAGTGGATAGGATATGTTATCATTCGTTCATATGTATTCATTCTCTGTTAAGTGTTTTTTCAGTGATGAAAATGGTATTTTGCTTTATTAAAGCTGCTTGATTATCCTTAATGTCTCCTTGTCGCCTGGTTGGTCGTGTGGTTTTTTCTTTAGACCGGGATCCAAATGATATCTTGAAAAGATTTGACCCCTGTTGTCTACTGACCCCGCCTCCCCCTCCTTTGTTCCCACCTCCTCCTGGCGTCTGGAAAAGAGAGCCTGTGAGTGACACAATATTAGTATACATAATTCTAGCAGCAGGGAATGAAAGCATGTCAATTAATCCACCAGTTATCTGTTTTTCAAGACCATGGCTATTCGTGTGGGGGGGACGAGAGTAAGAGAGGAGGATGAGAAGCAGGTCAAGGAACTCTGTTGTGTGGCAGGACCACCAGGACCTCCTGGACCCGTTGGACCACAGGTAAGGAACAGAAGAGATACCGAAGTCTCTTTCCAGACAACTAAGCGAGAAAAAAATACAACTCCTCATATATGAATTCCTTTGTTTTAGGGTCCCAGTGGGATCCCAGGGATGGAGGGACCCAAAGGAGATAAGGTGAGATTTTTAAACATCTGGTTAAGAGGTCTGTTAGATGTGAAGTCTAATATGAAACTGAAGGGATTGTTCTTCTTTTCACTTTTTAGGGTGACATCGGAAGACCAGGGTCAAAGGTCAGATCTTTATCTTTGAACTTCTAATGTATTTATTCATTATTGTGCACCAAATGCATGGACGACTGCAATGATGTAAAGTCAGGGATGGCTTCCAGTCTTCATAGAGCACATGGAGCAGAAGTCTTGGTTCACACGTCTTTTTTATACACTTTCTTTCATATAAAATGGCTCTGTTTATGATAAGGCAGGTTGCATTTTGCAGTCCAGTACGCTGTTTATGACACGCACTCTTGGTGCATGTAATAGTTTTACAGGGTGTCAGGCCATGTGCTGTCCATTGGCTGTGTTCATTGGCTGCAGTCCACTGCAGTTCTGCCCTGTAATATTACTTAGTGCTGAACTCAGACATTAATCTCAGTCCTGCACTGCTGCTCTTAGTCAAAACACACACAGCTATTTAACTGCACTGAATTCTTAAGCACCTCAAGCAAAACGAGGGAAGGAGTTTGAACGTTTTATGTTCCAGTAAAATTATATAAACATTTACCTGTGAAGCACAATTGCATAAAATCCTAACACTTGTTTTCAGAAAGCATATATCTTTTAGGCAAATATCTATAAATTAATTGTCTTTTCATTTTTGTTTATTGTTGCCATTGTTTGTTAGGAATATGTGTAATGTGTTTTTATCGTCCAGATAGGGGATAGAGATTCTAGTGTTAAAAGCAAAAGAAAGAGAGCTTTTGAGTAATGAACCTGGAATGTATTCAAAAGCAGAAGGATTAGACAGGCTGATGTATTAAAGGAATGAAGAGGCCTGCTGAGAGGCAGGGATGCTGAGTAGGTGCTTTGTCTTTGATTAAAGCTGCTCTGTACACTCAGCACTTCAACCTCGCTGCCAGATCTGGCTGGGTTGTGGTTGCGGTGAGCGTATAAAAGCAAAATAGCACACAAGTATTTCTTCCCTTTGTTTTTGTAGGGTCGTACTGGGCGTCCGGGTCTGCCTGGGAAACCAGGTGCTCCAGGGCTACCCGGCCCAGAGGGACCTAAGGTGGGTGAGTTTTACCTCTGCACTCCATCTGACCCGTGTAATCCTATTTACAATGACAAGACTCTCCTTTAAGTCTCCTTTAAGTGTCTGGTCTTTATCATTACTGTAAAATGACTGTATCAAAGTAATCGCCAAGTCTGAGATCGAATGTCCCTCATTGACTGGTGTCTCTTCCATCAAGAGAAATGGAAAATAGCTCATTAGGGCCCTTTTAACTGTTTATATATGACCTCATTGGTAGGGAGAGAAAGGAGACCCAGGGCTGATGGGAATGCCAGGATTGAGGGGACCACCTGGACCTAAAGTGAGTCACGTTCTCCAGGTGTAACTGGTGTACAGCTGAAGTAATGGAGTCTCAGTAATGTTGTGCTTTGAGTTTTATTTGATAAATAACATTTAATCGCAACTCTTAATGAGAAAACGTATTAGGTAAATAATAATTGTCTTATTTTCTGTCCAATTAGGGCTTGTCCGGCTATAAGGGTGAGAAGGTACTATTCAACTCAGTCTAAATGATTTTCCCTTTATAAAGTTATGCTGAACTTTAAATTACATAACTCTCTGTACCTATTGTTACGGTTTCAGGGAGCACGGGGGGATTCTGGACCTGGAGGTCCAAAAGGAGACAAGGTTAGAGACGAAAAATAAAATTCTTAAAAATGTAAACATTTATTACTCACCCTCATGTTATTCCAATCCTGTAAGACCTTTGTTTATCTTAAGAGCACAAATGAAGATATTTTTGATGAAATCTGAGAGCTTTCTGACCCTGCATAGACAGCAGTGCAACTGCCACATTCAAGGTAGTAAGGACATCATTAAAATAGTCCATAGCTGTATTTCCATTGCCCTTCAAATTGCGCAAATTTAAATTGCTAATTAAAAATACGCCCAATGCAAAAACTCCCATATATCGCAAAGAAGCTTTCTTTACGCTTGCATGAGGTGGTTTATCAGGCAACTCGAAAAAGGAATATTTCACAAAACTGCAAAGGAAACTAGGCAACTAGGTGTTGAAAAATAACTGTCATTGATTTGTCTCAATGTATTTGTCATTGAATCATTCATTCAAGATATTCGTTCAAAACACTGATTCATCCAGTGATGAAACAAGTGAAGTATTTATGAATGAGTAACTGAATAGTTAATTCAAATAACTTTTTCCCAATTTTAATATTAAAAATTGATGTGTTAAATATATTTTAAATATATATATTAAAATGTTTAATAATTCATTCAAATTAATTAAACACTTTCAAATAGACTAGTAATAACATTTTGTTTCACATTATTTGATTTGGTTCAGAATCGTGAGAGAATCGTGATCTCTATTTGAAACAACAACAAAAAAAAATAATGATTCTCAATTTATCCAGAATCGTGCAGCTCTACTGCACAAGTCTGCAGTGTTTTACGGCTTGTAACGCTGTGGCTTTTACTGCCCGTGTTAATACCAGCCATGCCAAAGTATTTTAGAAGCTGAAGATAAAGATACACATCTAAGTCTTCTTTGATTAAAAACAATGGCTAGTCCGGTGGTTGCGATATGCATAAACGTACCAACATTAGTTGTCATGACTTATCGCGAGAAGAAAAAATTACGTTTTAGTCACATACCATCGGTTAATGGAAACGGCATCATTTTACGAATGTTTTTCAATGACATTTATAAAATATCACAAACGTTTTCCACAAAATCTGTAATGGAAACGCACCTCATGTGACATCAAAAATATCTTTATTTGTGTCGAAGATGAATGACGGTCTTACGGGTTTGGAACAACATTAAGGTGAGTAATTAATGTGTATGAACATCTGACAGACTTATTGATGTCAGTTTTACATACATTCAAAATCATAAACATCTTAAAGGAGAAGTCCACTTCCAAAACAAAGATTCACATATAATGTACTCACCCCCTTGTCATCCAAGATATTCATGCCTTTCTTTCTTCAGTCAAAAAGAAATTATGTTTTTTTTGAGGAAAATTTTTCAGAATTTTTCTCTATGTAATTTGAACTTCCAAAATGCAGTTTAAAAGCGGCTTCAAATGATCCCAAATGCGGTTGTAAACAATCCTAGCCGAGAAAGAAGGATCTTATCTAAAAAATGATTGGTTATTTTAATAAAAAATAATAAAAACTAATATACTTTTTAATGCCAAATGCTCATCTTGTCTTACTCTGCCTGGACTGTTTTTTTCCGGTTCATGACAGTTAGTGTATGTCGAAAAACTCCCATCTCACGTTTTCCCTCAACTTAAAAATCATCCTATATCGCTGTTTTACCTTTTTTTGTTAAGGGTGTTTGATCTTCTTTGCATGTTCACTTTGCAAAGACTGGGTTGGTACTTCTGCAGCGATGTAGGATGATTTTGAAATGATTTTTGAAAATTGGGGCACCATAGCAGTCCATTATATGGAGAAAAATGCAGAAATGTTTTCCTCAAAAAAACATAATTTCTTTACAACTGAAGAAAGAAAGACATGAACATCTTGGATGACAAGGGGGTGAGTACATTATATTATATCTTTGTTTTGGAAGTGGACTTCTCCTTTAAAGACATCTAATAGACATATGTTCGACATCTGATAGGTAACGTCCTATAGATGTATTGCAGATGAGCAAACACTCTAAAAAATACGTCTTACAGATGTAAATGCAGACGTATCCTATACTTATGAATGGGAGAAACTGCAACGCGCAATATGGCAGAATAGCCCCATCTTGTAGATAAAAGAGCCAGTCACTGATTGGTAAAATTACTATGTCACTGCAGCGGCTGTTAGAAGCACCGGTTCCCATAGAAGCCTAAGGCTGGACCGACCAATGGGCATGTGCAGTCATAAGGGCGTTGTGGCTGCGCATGCGCACTGGCTGGTCTAGCCTAAAAAATATGCTTTTTAAATGCTATTTGAGCATAAGAAATAACATTCACGGGGCAGTTCTTCTCAGATTTTGCTGCTGATTTGAAATATGTAATTTAATTGCAAGTTCAGTGAGCAGTTTTTAAGATTTCAGGATTCCCCTATTCATTTAAATAGGACTTGGTCTTGTATGAGCTTCCTAGAGGCATCGCAAATATGGCCACCGAGTGAACAGACTTTCCTTGAAAGGAACTTTGATAGACGTCTTCATGATGTATGTGTGCTATCAGGGCTTAGCCAAACATGCTAACAACCACCTACCTAGAACACCCCTGTAACTCAACAGCAACATGCTGCAATATTTGCAACACACAAAGCAACCACACAGAACCCCTAGCAACAAAATAGCAAGTAAAATTCTATTTTGTGTTCTAAAATATTTTGAACATATTAGCAACACACTAAAACACATGTGGTATCAACCAATGATATGCTAGCAACCACCTGAAATACCCTAGAAGCAAAACTGCAACATGCTAAAATATTTAAAAAACACTTAGAAACCATGCTGAACACCCTAGCAACCAAACGGAAATGCGCTAAAACACACATGACACAAACACCCAGACCTAGTAATGCAATAGAAACACCAGTAACTACCCAAAAGGCACTTGCAACCAAATAGTTAACCAAATAGTCACACAGACAACCACATATCAACCATCCAGAAAACCCTAGTAACCAGATAGCTCTCTAAACATACTAAAACACATCACAATGTGAATAAGTACAAATTAAATGTAAGTACTCACTCATATTCACTTGTGTATCTGGTCTGCTCTCTTTAGGGAGCTAATGGGCTGCCTGGGATGCTGGGACAGAAGGTATGATGTGACCTTTTAACCATTAAAATAAATCTCATGCATGTAATGCTAACATGTTTTGGATGTCACTGATCTGACTCACTCCTTCTCTCTGAACCTCCCCCTCCTCGCCACTCCCCCAGGGTGAAATGGGACCCAAGGGTGAGCTTGGCGTCCCAGGAAAACGTGGCCCTACAGGACGACCAGGCAAGAGAGGCAAACAGGTGAGGACATGCAGCATTCTACCCTACATCAGAGCTCCAGTCTGTTTTGATATTGAGACCTTGACTCTTTGAGTGATGATAAGGGAGTGGATTATTGGCGGAAGAAGCGGCGAGCATATTTAAATCCTACATACTCACACGGTTAACCTGTCCCGCCCAGTCAGGGGGTCAGTCTGTGGCTGTGTGTGTCATTTCGTAAGTAACCTGAGGAGCTGAAAATCTCACCGTGCTGGTAGCTGGATTTGGACCAGCAGGGCCTCTGATGTTGGGTCCAGCCCTGCTGCTCATGTTTCCGAGCTCTTGTATTACACTGCGGGTAGGCACTTCCTGGGAATGTCTTAACTAACTGCTGGGAAATACCAGGACTGTTACCGTAGGTTGCACCCATCATAGATTCCTACTATCAATCAGCCCAGTGCTGTGACACATACACATTTAATGTTCCCTAGATCACTGCACAGGCCTCAAACTTGAATGTCATTTTAACACCTGGAACTAGCTTGATGCATTGACTTTGTGTGTGCCCGGAATATATATATATAGATATATATATATACACACACACACAGTTGAAGTCAAAAGTTTACATACTCCGAACAATGGGCAGTTTAATTGTTCAGGACAAACAAGGGACACATGAACAACTATCACTAAACAAACAAACAAAAAAAAAACAGCTGTGGATCATTCAAGTAACAACACAGTATTAAGAATCAAGTGTATGTAAACTTTTGAAAAGGGTCATTTTTATAAATTCAACTATTATTTTTTTCTTGTGGCCTATATGTAAACATCTTTATGTAAAATATATTTTTCAGGTCAGTACTAAATAAAAAATAACATGCATTTTGTATGGTAAAATAATTAACATTTTGCAGATTCTGCAAGATGTAAACTTTGGACTTCAACTGTAAATGCAGCCTTGGTGAGCATAAGAGACTTAAAACAATATTATCGACCCCAAACTTTTGAAAAGTACTGTAGATGTATATATAGTAGTCAACATTTGAAGTGGATCAAAAAAAGTTAAAGTTGTCCTAAGACAAGAACGGGTAATGTTTTCGTTTTAGGACAGCTCTGATGAAAAGTTTTGATCCGCTTTAAATGCTGACTACTGTATATACACTGGATATGTTTTTTTTTGGTGTCTATGTTTCAATGGGTTTAGCTCAATTATTTATGCATTCTGTCATAGGGGTCTGATGGAGAGAGAGGTTTTCCAGGGCCAGTGGGTCCTATTGGTCCACCTGGACCCAGGGGCCACCCGGGACCTCCTGGGGTCCCTGCATCAGGTGAGATAACATATGCACATAGTTTATTTCTGAATCACCTTTGAGGATGCCTCTAAATCCAAAAAAAGTGATGTCTGATGAAATCTATTTGCTTTTGTTTGTTGGTTTCTCATGATGGACAGGGCTTTTTGTAGTTGGAGAAAAAGGTGAGAAGGGATTGCCCGGCCCTCCCGGCGTCTGCGACTGCGGCTTCCCTTCTCTCAGTCCAGCCAGTGCCCCATTACAACACCGTAACAAATATGACAAAGTTCCAGCGGTAAGCCACACACACTCTTAAATGATGTTTTTTACACCAAGGACTTACTATTTATTTCTGTTGTTTATATACGGATATATATATATGTAATGTGAACATTACTTCTGTAATGTGAGGTGAAAAGTATTCAGTAGGAAATCTGATTGTATGCATTTGGAGGTGGGCACTATATACCAGAATGAAGCATGACTACATACAAGTTAGCTAAAAGTTAAATCATAAATAGTTGAGGCCAATTAATGTTGAGGTCAATTACTTTCACTAAGCCTAAATCACACAGAACACGTTTTCCCATTCCACTGGATTACTTTTCCTTTGTTTTTCTGTGTTAATGCATTGTCTGTCGTCTTTTTTCAGTGTGACGCACATGTTGAATATTTTAAAAACATATCTCAAGACCTTGCATTTTTTACCTATTGCACTGCCCGCTAGGATATTATTTAGCCTCCCAATTGAGTTGTTTTCATTATGAGGAACTCTAGATGATTTGGGGTTTCAGTATCATTCTGGGTAACCTGATATACACACATTGTTCCCATTCAACAAGCCAAATTTGACATAAGATCAAATTGAATTTGCCTGTTTATAATGGAATCAATACGGCTGTTTGTTCAGTCTTTATATCTGCTTCTTGATCAGTTTGTGTTTCCTGGTCAGATATTCGTTGTGAGCAGTGAGGAAGAGCTAAAAGGTCTTCACGAAGATAACGCACTCGCCTTCAGGAAGGATCAGAGGTCTCTTTACTTCAAAGACAAAAATGGATGGGAGCCCATTCAGGTACAGGATCGTTTTGAATACACTGCTATGAAACATGCAGCCATGCTAGGATTTAGGAAACAGGAGCATGTTGTTTCTATTTTAGCTGATGCCGCTCCAGGCGACCGAGAGGATGAGGGATGGGAATGGATTCTGCGGTGACGGAAAGGTGCAGGAACTCAACGGGGAAGAATGTGACGACGGAAACAAGGTTGTTACGGATGACTGCGTAGGTGAGTCACATGATCCCAGAAACAGCCACATGTAGCTAAAATAAACATACGTAAATGCTTAAACATAAAATTAAGGGATTAGTTTACTCCTGAATTAAAATTGTCTGATAATATGCTCACCCACATGTCATCCAAGATGTGCATGTCTTTCTTCAGTCGAAAAGAAATGAAGGTTTTTGAGGAAAACATTCCAGGATTTTTCTCCATATAGTGGACTTCAATGGGAGCCAACGGGTTGAAGGTCCAAATTGCAGTGAAACTTCAAAGGGCTCTAAACAATCCCAGCTGATGAATAAGGGTCTTATCTTGCAAAACAAAAGGTCATTTTCTTCAAAAAATAAACATTTATATACTTTTTAACCACAAACGCTCATCTTGCACTAGCTCTTACTTATTCACATTGGAAAGGCCATGCATGGTTAGTTCTTCATCTGTGTACTCCGGTTCAAAAAGATAGGGTAGGACGAAAAAATCTCATTTTCTCCAACTTTAAAATAATCCAACATTGTTGTTTTACTTTTTTTGTAAAGGGTGTTTGACGTCATCTTTGCATGTTCACTTTGGAAACACTATACTTCTGACCTACGTCACACGTGAGCTTTCCAACGTAATTACGTAATGCCAAAAACTTTATATATAGGAAGACTATGCACTTCTATTACTTATGAATGGGAGAAAGTGCAATGCCCAATATGGCGATTAAGCCCTGCCTTCTAAATGTAAGACCCAATCATTGATTAGTAAAGTCACTGCAGCTGCTGTTAGAAGTTCTGGTTCCTATAGAAACAAGCAGCATTCGCAAACTCGCACTCATGACTGCGCATGCGTATTGCCCGCTCTAGCCTTTGTAAATAAGCCTTTTTTAATGCTATTTAAGCCTAAGAAACAATTATGAGGCAGTTGTTGTGAGATTTTATTGGTGATTTCAAATGAAAATGAATGAAATTTAATCGTAAGCTTGGTGAACTGTTTTGGAGAGTTTTATGTTTCCCCATTCAAAGAGATAGGAGATGCACTTGCATACCCAAGAGGCATTTCAAAGATGGGAGCAGAACACGGAGTGGAGCAGTGTGATTTTGAACGGAGCGAGGAGCGGATTTTTTAAAAGCCGGAGCCTTGTGGTTTTCACTCGCTCCAAGAGCGCTCCACTACCGCTCCATCACGAGTACAATTCATGCCAACAGCCCGTAATATAACTGCATATTTAGCAAGAACTGACATATTAAACATAGTTAGCTTGATATAGATGGATCATTGAGATCAGAAAGAATGTTAAGATTATAATGACAGCAGTATACATGAGCGGGAGGTTTGGGAGAATAGTTTGAGCAATTTGTTTGCTTCTAGATACTAAATATTTTCAGATAAAAGCATGATTTAAACAGGTACAACACTTACTTATACATGCAGTTGCTATCTCAATAATAGATTCAGTCAAATGTAATCTTACAGATTCATCTGTATCTGATTTCGAATGAGCAGAAATCTGTAGGAAATGCAGCGATCCGTAGATAAAATAACTGACAAAAACTAACTATTAAAAACTATTATTTTCATCCTTTACAAACAAAATTTGCACTGAAAAATGCAGATGATACTTTTTAATGCTGACAACCACGTACTAAGCTTGATAGGAATGTGGTAGGAAAATAGTTTGCACACTAGTGGTCCAATAAGCCACAAAACTTCTCTCCTAGTATTTTATTTTGTTTTATTTTATTGTAATATATGTTGTGTGATATTTCAAAACATACTGAAATACTTTAGCCCCAAATTTCCTCGGAGCGAAGGCGGAGCGGTGCTCCTGATCAGCTGAGCGAGGAGTGGAGCGGGGAGTGGAAAAATGGTGAACCTGGAGCGGGGCTGGAGCGGAGTGATTATTGAATGCTTGAAGTGTGGAGGGGAAATTGTTGCCGCTCCACTCCGCTCATATAATCTGATGGTCACCGAGTGAAATGACTGATCGTTTTACTAGATAAGACCCTTATTACTTGGCTTGGATCGTGTAAAATTCTGGAATGTTTTCCTCAAAAACCTTACTTTTCTTTTTGACTGAAGAAAGACATCAACATCTTGGATGACATAGGGGTGATCAATCATGCGGAAATTTTTAATTCTGGAGTGAACTAATCCTTTAATTAGTAGTATATTTGTCTGGTTTTGACGATTATTTAGATTGGAGAGTTTTATACAGAAAAGCAGCACTCACACTCACACCTTCTTGGCTTAGTCTGTTGTAGTGTTATCAGACATTCTTTCTCTTCACTCACTCCACCTCTGTCTCTTTCCGGTTCTTTATCTCTGCCTCTGTGTGTAGGCTGTAAAAAGGCATATTGTGGTGATGGATATCGTAATGAGGGTGTGGAGGAGTGTGACGGGAAAGACTTTGGCTACCAGACCTGCAAATCATATCTGCCAGGGTATGAACACCACACACACACACACACACACACACACAGAAACACATTCACCTGCATATGTAAAATGACTGGATTTGGGTAGATTTTTTGGGTAATCAACAGAGATTTTTCTCTTTTTTTATTTACGTAAATTAAGTATTTTGTTTTTAATGGTTTTTATTTTAATGTTTAATTATAATGTATTTAATTGTTGTTTTATTTTAATTTATTTTTAAAAAATGTAAATAATATTTAATCTTTTAATAATATTTAATAAAATAATATTTAATTTTTACTTCATTCTCATAATTTTGACTTTATTCTCAAAATATTTCGACTTTATTCACATAATAATTTGACTTTATTCTCATAATTTTGACTTTACTCCTGAAATATTATGACTTTATTCTCGTAATCGTACTTTTTTTTTCATGTGGCACTAAAACACCGTTGTATACATGGTTCACGGTGTAACTATAAAGAAATTAAAAGTACAAGTATTTCTCAATTAATATGAGATAATAACAGCAGTATGCATATTAATTGTATATCACATCGCAGAACATGTCGGCACCCAATATGATGAATGTTTAAGGGCTCTCTCCTTATCTTTTTGTTCAAATAGCACCTTTGGGCAGCTCAGGTGCACCGACTCCTGTTTCATTGACTCAACCGGCTGTAAATACAGGACCTGAGGCCTACAAAAGTTACACTTTCACACGGACACACACACACAAATATGAGGGAGAGCCTGCTGAGATCAAAAGCATTTAGCAGATGATCCGAGAGGATTTGGCTGTTTTGTCTCCATCGCCTCCCTCACACTCATCTAGACACACACAAGATATAAGGTTCAACTCAGCGGGTACGGCACTATTTGCAGTACTGCTTGTTGATGTTAGAATGTTTTTAATGGCAGCTGAGCTGGTGGATGAATGTTTTAGGAAAGGAGCTGTGTAATGAAAGGAATGTATAATATGTTTATATAAAACTTATTTATATGTTTGGTATTGCAAATGCATGATTAGGTCTGTGCATGTGTACCATGTTCTTATTCCCAAAAGACTAAGCAGTATTTTGCTGGTATGTGCCTTGTGAAAGCATGTATTGTAAAAGGAGGTATTTATTGTATTTATTTATTTTTTTATTTATTGAACTGAACTTTCATTGAAAAGATGCCTAATAATTCTCTGCTTGATTATTTTTCACAAAAACAAGTATGTCTGGTAATGTTTATTTGGGTTAAGTAATTTATTCAGTCAGAGCAATAAATTGCAAGCATGTCCAGTGGGTGGCACTGTTTCCCAGTGTCTCATATGTGTCGTTCCTCTTAAATCAGCGCTTTAATACAGCATTTTATACTGGCACAGATTTTAAATACAGATAGATGTAAAAATGAAACATAGAATGAGGGAAAACAAAGAGTGTTTTTTTCCTTGGTATGTTAGAAAGTCTTGATATGATAAGTTAGAGTTAGTAACACAGGGCTCCAGCAGCCACAAGAAGCAAAAACAGGACGATACTGTCTAATGAACTGACTTGTGAAATGCAATTCATTTACTTTTCCATCTATAGCTTCATCCATTTCAACCATTTGTTCAGTTCACCTTAAGCCTGAAACACGGTTTCACTCTTAGTGGTTAACTTTCTTCCCTTTTACAAAAACTGATGCCCTTTAATTGAAACTAATGTCAGCAAGACTTCTCTGATCTGTATGCACAGATTTAACACTGTGTCCTTATTCTGTTATTCCATTTTTTCTCATTTTTATTTTGTTAGTAGCAATAATTTGCCCTTTTAGTCTATTCAGGGTATGTTGACAGCTGATAGGATAATCAATAAAACCTTGTCAGGTATGATAAGCAAAATTATTAGGCATAATATATTTGTTTCAGAAACATATAAAATGTTAAAACACTTATTATTGACTAAAGAAAATGAATTAGATAGGTAAACACTTTTTTTCAATAAGAATTAGGAGTTTTAACATGGCTGCAGGTGTAATGGGGAAACTCATTCTTGAAATGTGGCTGGCAAAAAAACCCTTCATATTAATTTTACATCAGACTAGAATGTTTTGAGATCGATAAAGTGGTGCTTGAGTGAGTTGATTTGACCTACAGATTTGGCTGCTGCTCTTCACTGATGATGAGGATGATGCTTAAAATCAGTCCTGCAAAACGTTAGCACCAAACTTCATATTGTCCCATTTTATCTTACATGAGTCCTCATGGCAGGAGGCTGTGGGTTGACTGGGAAAACACAACAGGAAGAGTTCATTTTCAATGAGACAGGTAATTCCAGATTTAGTTTCAGTGTTTCCTTGTTTCTAAATGAAACCAGTCAACTGAGGAACTGATAAAACTAATAATTTTAGTTTTGTATGCACAGTTGTTTCATCTTGAATCTGATAACTGGTTTCTGAAACAAACTGTTTACATTGAAACAGAGACTTGTGTACAGTATACACTACCATTCAAAAGTTTGAGGTTTGAAGTTTCTAATGCTCACCAAGGCTGCGTTTATTTAATCAAAATTTTTATTACAATTATCTTATCCTGAATCACTATGATACATCTATAATAAGTGTTTATATTCAGATTATTTTAGACCAGTATGGGCGACAACAGCTGTGGATTAGCCCTGTACCTGCGTGACTCGTCATACACACATTGTACATTTACAATAACTGTTTTCTATTTTAATCTATTTTAAAATGTAATGTTTGCTGCTCAAGAAACATTTTTTTATTGTTATCATTGTTGAACACACTTGTACTGCTTAATATTTTTATGGAACCTGTGATACATATTTTTTGACGTTTCTTCGATAAATAGGAAAGAAAAAGAAAAGTAATATTCTGTAACAGATCTTTAGTGTCAATTTTGATACAGTGATTTTTATTTGTACAAATATTTAAAGGGAACCCCGGGTATTAAGACTTGTATGGCTTAATATAATGTATATGATGTTTCATACTGAAATATGTAGTAGAAAACCCATGAAACATTTATGTTATTTAAAAATCCACATTGTTTTATACATATTTTGAACTATGGGGGGCGCCATTATTTCAAGTGAAATGGTTGCACGTTGTGAGTGACTGGTGCTACCCGTTGCTATTTTTACCACAAAACTCTGAATAACTTGGAAAATAAAATACTGCTACGATGCCAAATTGTGCGGCATTTGGTTGTAATTTTCAGTCGAAGGGCAACAAGAGAAGCGATGTAAGTCTTCACTGCTTTTCCTAGCGATAAGATGAGGAGAAAAGAATGGAAAGATGCCTGTGGATGAATAAAACTTCCTAAAGACTTGCATCTTTGTTCTCTTCACTTTAGCCCTGATGTCTTTGAGGCTTTTAGTAGACCACAGTTACTACAAGCGGCAGAGACAAGAAATGCTAGATACCATCCTGGCACAATGTAAACATGCCAAAGGAATTTCTTAGCATGGATTTCACTTGATATCAGGGGCGTTTAGGCTCCTTGTGGGTAAAATAGATAGTATGGCATTTGGTTCAAGCCTACGCTTATATCCATCGCCACCTGTAAGCTCTTTCAGTAGCTGTGGTCATCATATCAGTATTTTATTTTCCGAGTTGTGTTGCGGTTAAAATAGCAACAGGTAGCGGCAGTAGCTCACCGAGCGCAACCATTTCATGTCATTGAAATAATGGCGCCCCCCATAGTCCAAAATCTGTATAAATTGATGTGGATTTTTTAAATAACAAGTCTTTCATGGGTTTTCTACTACATATTTTAGTAAGAGACATAATTTACATTATATTAAGCCATATAAGTCTAAATAGAATAATACTAAATAAATATAAAAAAAAAAAAGATAATCTGTCTGTAGTCTGTCTAAATGAACAGAGGCATCATTGTGATTGAACAGAAACTTCACCTTTCCTCACATACACTCTCACACACAAAGAGGTTGTTGTACCTCTGTTCTCCTTGCTGGGGTAGGTACGTGGGAAGGGCCTGAACTCTTCAGGAGGAGGAAAGTCCTCAATAGGATGGAAGTGAAACTTCGATTCAAAGTCATCTGAAAAGGAGACAAAAAAAAGGCATGCGATGTTAAATGAAAGTGCTTTGCATATGCATGATCACAAGCATACAAATACACAATTAGCAAATCATATTGTGACTGTAGTTCATTTCTAGTGTAACTGTGTGTTGCTATTCTTCAGATTGTACTAATAGCCCATTTAGACCTTTAGCTTTATCATTAATGACAACGTGGAGTCTCACCTAAGCTGTGCAGGTGTCCGTTGCGTACTGAGCTGGGTGGAGCTGACAGTGGGAGAGGAGGAGGTGGAGGGATCCTACTGGAAAGTTCAGTGTTCGGAGATCGAGCAGGGGGAGCAGGGGGTGGAGCCATCCGTGGAGCACCTGTCAATGCAAAAATGATAATTGTAAAAACCGTAATTGATCTCAGTTATGTTTTCATTTTAGTTCTTGTTCTATTATATATACATAATATTTAAAAACATACTACCATTCAAACGTTTATTACAACACTTATAAAGTACTATTAGTTAATGTTAACTAAGGATAATCTATGCTTTAGAAGTATTAGGGATAATCTATGCTTTAGTTAAACAAGCTAGAATAGGATTATCAACATGCTAACAGCATGCCATGCTAATCATGTTAAAAACAAGCTAGTAACATGTTAATCATGTTAAAACATGTTAACAACATGCTATGAACATGCTAATCATGTTAAAAAACAAGGTAGCAACATGTTAACATACTAATTATGCTAAAACATGTTAGCAACTTGTTAATCCTGCTAGAAAAATGCTGGAAACATGTTAACAAATTGCTAATCATGGTAGAAACATATTAGTAAAATGTTAATCATGTTAAAAACATGCTAACAACATGTTAATCATGTTAGAAACATGTTAGCAACATATTAATTGTGTTTAAAATATGGTAAAACATGCTAATCAAGACTGAACTGGGATTAGCAATATGCTAACAACATGCTAATCATGTTAAAAAACAGCTAGTAACATGCTAATCATGCTAACAGTGTGTTAAATAATGCTAGCACCATTCTAATTGTGCTAGTGATGTGTTAGCAATGTTAAATCATGCTAACAACATGTTCAGTCTGTTTTGCTGAAACTTCTTTAAACTGAAAATCTTCACACGTCAAGCTTTTAAAACTTTTTCTAACTTTCTGGCTTGGCTTTTTCAAGCCAACTTCAAAGTTTGTCATCAAACTTTACTCATCTAGTTTTAACTGTTGTAGTTAACTCATGTTAACAGATGGAATCTTGTACTGTTGTACAGTAACTATACTTTTTTTTAAATAAAATTTTATTCAGCAAGGATGCATTGATCAGAAGTGCCAGTAGAGACATTTATAATGTTACAAAAATGTAATTTAAATAGATGCTGTTCTTTTAAACTTTCTGTTCATTTGTATATATATACAACAAAGGTCATTAGGAATCTACCTGCAAAACGTGGCACTGCAGGGGGTCTCCTACTGGGGGCGGTACAGGGATAAGATGGTGGCAAAGGTGGTACACTGGGCCTGTATGTGGGTGAAGGCACAGGAGGCACTTTCTGAGGTAGCGGAGGAGGTGCTGAGGTGGGTTGACTGCATGCAAACGAAGCAGGAAGAGGAGGAGGAGGTGGTGGAGGAGGCCCTAAAGGACTGTCCTTCAATTCTAATGGCCCCAGAGAAGGCGACGGAGGGAAGAAGACTCCGGATGACCTGTTAGAGACCGAAGAAGAAGGTGGTGGTGGTGGAGGAGGTGGAGGGTAGAAGACTCCAGATGACCTGTCAGGGAGTGAGGATGGAGGGACTGATGGAGGCGGTGGAGGAGGTGGAGGGTAGAAACTCCAGATGACCTGTCAGGGAGCGAGGATGAAGGAACTGATGGAGGCGGTGGAGGGGGAGGAGGGTAGAAGACCCCAGACGATCTGTCAGGAAGCGAGGATGGCGGAACCGAGGGTGGCAGTGGAGGAGGCGGAGTCGTAGGCATTGGAATAGAGTATGACTGGACGGGTAGCCAAGTGGGTTTGGCCGACTGAGGAGGAGGGGGTGGGGGTGGGCTGGTGGGTAGAGGAGGTGGTCTATTACTGGGCCGCTCCTGAGGAGGAGGAGGTGGAGGTGCAGATGAAGGAGGAGTAGAGTACAGTTTGAAAGAAGGATGTGTAGTTTGGCTTGGAGAGGGCGGGGCTGTGTATGAGGAAACAGGCCGAGTTTTAGACAGTGAGGAGGCTCTTTCCAAAGGTCTGTGGGAGGGAGAAAGATCAGGGGCGCTGCCTCTAAACCCATCTCCCTGTGATGGAGGGTTCCAGAGAGGCTGCTTTAGGCTGGCGGTAGAGCCGGAACGAGACACTGAAATACAAACAAGCCATATCAAAAAGCATTCAAAAGTTGTCCAGCACTAAAAAAAAAATACAAAGCATGAAAATCAATAGATCTGACTTCAATACCCGGGTTGTGATGTGGCTGTTTGTCTCTTTGTCCAACTGGTTTCAGTAAAGGAAATCCCCCAGAAAAAAGTCCACCCAGACTTGGACCCACTGCAGATGGAGCAGATCCTGCTGTGTTTGTATTGTTTCCAGCAGGCGCATTTCTTCCACTGTCATCCACACTATTCACTTTAGGTTCTGCAAAAATACATACATCAGCATTATGCTTACTGTGGTTTCACCAAGTAGAACATGTTCCTCAGATTTTAGAGTTAGATGTAGTCTTAAAGGGATAGTTCACCCAAAAATGAAAATTACCCCATTATTTACTAACCTTCAAGCCAACCTAGGTGTCAATCTTCTTTAAGACAAATACAATTTGAGCTATATTAAAAAATACCCTGGCTCTTCCAAGCTTTATAATGGCAGTGAATGGCTGTTGAGATTTTAAAGTCCAATAAAGTGCATCCATCCATCATAAAAAGTGCTCCACATGCCTCTATTGGATTAATAAAAGCCTTCTCAAGCAAATCAATGTGTTTTTGTAAGAAAAACATCTGTATTTACAACTTTATAAACCGTAATCTCTAGCTTTTGCTAACTGTCATGTACGCGTACAAGAGAGTGCCGTTCCAGCGGATGATGTAGGCAAAGCGTAAACTCACATGAGAATGCTACTCTCGTGATGAGAACCAAGTTTTGTTTACCTCAAAAGAAAACCAGTCTCCTCCTGGCTAATATTGAAATCCTCTGACATTTTTCGTTACAAATCCTCATTTTTTTTAGGTCTAATTCGTGACCAGTTTTTATCCTTTCAAAACTCCTCTGTGCTTCCACGTTCATCACTGCATTTGCCTACTTTCTACATTATCTGCTGGAATGCCACTCTCTCGTGAACATGCATACGACAGTTAGCAGAAGAATACAGTTTATAAAGTTTTAAATATGGATATTTTTCCTACAAGAATGCATCGATTCACTTCAGAAGACCTTTATTAACCCTCTGGAGCCAAGTTAAGCACTTTTTCTGATCGAGGGATACACTTTATTGGACTTCAAAATCATAAACCCCATTCACTGCCGTCATAAAGCTTGGAAAAAACAGGATTTTGTTAATATAACTCAGCTGTGGTCCAACAAATGGTCTAATCTAATCAAGCACTGAATTTTAGCATTTAATAAACTAATGTCTAACATGACACAGCATGACTACAAGATTCATAAAGTGTCAGGGAAAAATGTAATGTTTCAAAATATCTATTAAAATATTTAGTTTGCATGTACATACATGCATGCGTTTTCAATATCTAGTTTTTGACATCTTAATAGCTCCTGTTATAATAACTGTTTCCAGGACCAACAAAAGATATTGCCCAAGAACATCCTACTTTCAATAACACAATGCTACCAGTCATCAAGAGAAACAGTGATGCATAAACAGGAACTGTAAGCTGAAGTCAGCCAATGACTTTTTAATGAGCATGGCATGTCCTGAACACAGAGAATACTGCTGTCCTTTGTAATAAAGAGGAAGATGATGAGCACTGTAACCCCCCCCCCACTTTCTGTTTAATCCTCACTCCAACACTTCCTGAGGTCTTGGCCCTTTATCTGCCGCTGTGCATTTCCATATACAGATAGAAAGCCATGTGTCTTTGTGTGCACGTGAGTGCTTTGAAGTGTGAGAACCCAATGGCTATAGAACTTGAGTTCAAATATAGCTCTGCCACTGATAAGTCCTTTGATAAAACTTTCTCTGACGCCTGGTTTTCTCCTCATACTTATTCTTTAGTACTGTTTCCCTTTAGTTTCATTTTCACGAGAGAATAATTTAATACAAGTTCTCATGCTGACACAACACTACCAACTCAATAAACAATAGTTGAAAAGGCAGTCCTGGTAGCTATGGTTACATTAATAAACAACATTCCAGTATTGCCATCATCCAGCAGTTATGAATTTTGGACTGCCAAATCAGATTATCATGAAATGAACCTGAAATAGTATCAATTTAGTATTCATATTTCCCATACTTGCAAACATGAATTGTTGCCAAGTGACTCATTTCACCTCAACAGGTATTAAAGAATTGAGCTTAAGTGAATAATTTAAATTTTGACTCACTGTCAAGGATTGGTGCACTTCGATCATTGACCTGTGAGACCTTTTTTAGCCTCGTCCCTTTCTGAATGTCAGACAGGAGTGCACTGCGACCTCCACCCTCAGAGCGCTGGATTTTAGGAGGGTCTGTCCATGACTGTAAAAGAAAGAGTGACAAAGTGCAACTTCTTTAATGTTATGCAATTCTAATGAGTTTCACTGTGCCTTTAGTTTTATCTGGTGTGATTATTATTGCTGTATCCGTGATAGACAAACGAAAGTGATAGCTGTCTATGGAGGGTCAGAAAGTTCTTAGATTTCATCTAAAATATCTTAATTTGTGTTACGAAGATGAAAGGTCTTATGGGTTTGGAACGACATGAGGGTGAGTAATGACAGAATTTTTCATTTTTGGGTGAACTATTCCTTTAAGTATTTTAATTAAGTCTAAAATGGCATAATGTGTCCATCACCTTCCTTCGTGTTTCACAGAACAAAAAAAAAGTCATACAGGTTTGAACCAGCATGAGGGTGAGTAAATGATTCATAATTTTCATTACAGAGTGAATGTTGGCTTCAAATGTACATTTTAACTTGTTCAAAGCTGTCAATCGTGTGCACATGCATTCAAACAGAAAGCCAAATCTGAACATGTGACACCTGTGCTGTATATGCCTCTGAGTGTAATTTTATCTCTAATTAATAATGCAAATCTAGCCAGGTGGTTGCCAGGAGGAACTGTGTGACGGAAACAAAGAGAAAGACAGACGGAGAGAGAAAGCAACAGACAGATGGAAAAAAGAAAGAGCCATTATACACACGTTCTGATGAACTATATTACAATAATAGCTGTCTGTGAATGTGTGTGTGCACGGATCTCACTTGTGCAGGAGGTGCAGGAGCTGCAGGAGGTGGAGGTGGGGGTGGTGGAGCTGGGGGAGGTGGAGGAGGAGGGACAGGCATCGCTCAGGAACCTGAAAAAGGTCACATATTAAAACACAGACAGCGAGCTGTGACCCTTGCCCTTTGGATGGCATCATTTGCCCTCTCTAAATGACCTTGATTACACTATTTCAGTTGTCCTCAGTGTAAAAAGATGGATCTCAAAATCATACAGTCATTGTTGGAAAGGGTTCAAATACACAAAAATGCTGAAAAACCAAACCCCAAATTTGTGGGACTTGAAGGATTTTTTAAAGAACAGAGGGCAGTTTAACTGTTCAGGACAAATAAGGGACTCATGAACAACTATCACAAAAAAATAAAATAAATAAAAAACAGTGTTGTTACATGAAACAATCAGGTAACAACACAGTATTAAGGATCAAATGTATGTAAACTTTTGAACAGGGTCATTTTAATACATTCAACTACTATTTTCTCTTGTGAACTATATGTAAATGCCTTTTATGTGAAATATCTTATTCAGGTCAGTACTAAATAAAAAATAACATGCATTTTGTATGATCCCCCTTATTTTTGGTAAAATAATTAACATTTTGCAGATTCTGCAAGTTATATGTAAACTTCAACTTGACTTCAATTGTATATATATGAATATTAAATTAAATTAATAAGCCTACACACAATGTTTAGATGGATTAATTCACATTCCTACACTCAGATTTTATTTTAAATGTAAATGTATTTTGTAAATGCTGACTTACATTTGGAGCTCCAGCTAAACACAGTGTTAAAGAACACCAGTTTTTTAGCACTTCACTGTGGTTTCGACATGACAAAGCGATCCCCCCACACACTCCTCTCTCTCCACAATTACAGTACATGTTCCCCTTGGCAGGAAGCTTGTCCATCACAAGATGCACCCAACAGGAACCCTCCCTTCTCTTTTAGGAAAACCCAATCTCCTGCTTCCACAATGGCCAGTGAGAGTTTCCAAAGATCATCTTTTGAAGAAACTGCATTTAACCCTGAACTAGGGCCATCTCTAACACATAAAACCCTGAACTCAACTTTTAAAAGGAACATGCATACAAATGATCTCAGATCAGAATAAAGTGGCAACCTTATCAAGAGCCAGAGGGCTCCGGAGATAACAATGGACTCTGTTGTTTGAGAAGTAGAGCTGCCTGACTTCTGGCAAGCCCAGCAGCCAATCAGAGCTATTGTGTGAGGAAGAGAAACCCGCTAAATACAGCTGAGAAATGTAGAAGGAATTTAGTTATTATGTTAATTTTTAGGAATGTTTCTTCTTGCCAAAATAAAGAAACATTGTGTTACTGTGGTATTGCTCCATGGGAGAAAGGACAAATGGACAAGTGCAAGCATTAGGAAATTCTAACGTGAAATTAATTTAATGTTTGTGGATCATTAATTGGATAAAATCCCAACATTGTTTCAGAGTCACATGAAGAATTCAGCTATTCATCTTTTGGCCTCTTTCATGATATGACTGTCCAAGATATTGTGGGTTATATTTCATCCAGCAGAATAGCTCTTAACAACTCTCTGTCCTTCCCTAGAGTCCCATTGACAGCTTTCCCATGGAGATGTTGACACACAAGGTTGTGCTGGTCCACCCATGTGGAAACATTTTTATCCACCTGTAGAGACATGCTGTATAATATCCAGCCGAGGCTAATCATAACACGTATGAATGATTTGTAAACTGTTTTAAGTATATATGCGACCCCGAACCACAAATCCAGTCATAAGTAGCATGGGTATATTTGTAGCAATACCCAACAGTATGGGTCAAAATTAAAGATTTTTCTTTTATGCAAAAAATCATTAGGATATTAAGTAAAGATCATATTCAATTAAGACATTTTGTAAATTTCTTTGTAAATATATCAAAACGTAATTTTTGATTAGTAATATGCATTGGTAAGAACTTCACTTGGACAACTTTAAAACCTTACATCAATGGAAAGCTTATTTATTCAGCTTTTAGATGTCTGATGTATAAATCTCAATTTTAAAAAAATGACCCTTATGACTGGTTTTGTGGTCCAGGGTCACATATCTTTTTTTACTCATTTCACATGTTTTATATAATATTAGAGTAAATAACCGGCAATGTTAAGTAAAGAGTAAGAGAGCTAAAATGATCAAACAATTATTTAAATGAATAATTCATGAGAAAATAAATAGGTTTGTTTGCTTAAAGGCATAGCTGACCTAAAAATGTAAATTCTGTCATCATTTATTCGCTTTCATTTCTTTACAAACCTGTATGAATTTTTTTCTTCTGTGGACCATAAAAGAAGATATTTTAAGAAATGATTTTCTGTCATCAATGGTTAACAAAACTGTTACCAACATTCTTCAGAATATCTTATTTTCTCTTCCACACAAGAAAGAAAGTCATAGCCAACATGTTTGGATCGATACGAGGGTGAGTAAACGATGACAGAATTGTCATTATTAAGTGAACTGTCACTTTAAGGGTCACCATAAGACATTTTAACCATAATAAAACTGTGTCATTCGAAAAGTTGTGAAATATGACCAGACTGTTCACATTTAATGCTGGTTACTGTCAGTGCTGTGTGTCAAAGACAGCTGAGAAAGCAAACCAAAGTCATATGCTAAACATAACGGTAGTGGTAATGGTATTATGCAAAACCTGGTTTACTCAAATGTAATTTTCAAAGGCTACTTTACCTTAGCGGGCTATAAAGCCGAAGTTTCGTGCGTTTTTCTGTTTCTTCGGTGGACGCAGGGAAGTTGTCAGAGGCCAGTCCGGGCGCGACGCTGTGTCCGCATAGCGCGCGTCTTTGACCCACGAGATACAGTTACTGAGCGCGGGCTAGTGTTATAATTAGGAAGACGCCGATGACGTAGGGTTTCACGACAACTATTTGCGTCTAATTCTCCGTTAAGTACGTACAACATAAAAGTATAATTCGCTGTTCAAGCTAAAACACTTGAAGAAAAAAATAAAAAGTCCTCTCCACTTGGTAAAACAATATCCGTAAGAAATGTTTAATTTGTAACACTTTGTGACACACAAATGCTGTGCTCCTTTTCTCAGTTAAGTATGAACTGTGTATGTGTGAACTCTACCAGACTAGAGTACGCGCACCATGTAGTCCGCCTGTTGCGTCTAGGGTGCACGCGCAACGGGAGCGCGCACAAACCACAACACAGCAGGCGGCGCGCATGAGCCTGGTTGTTTCTTATTTTGTATTATTTACAGTGTTAATTTTTTTAAATGTATGTAGACAAAATGTGTCAAATTTCCATAATGACAATAAAAAAACAAATAAATAAAAGCTATGGCTTTTTATAAAACATTAAACATCATATCTAGTCTTTTGTGCTATAGGTGGCAGTACCCTATGCTGCGTGCGACCACAACGCTCTCTAGTGGTAGATTTTGACGATGCGTTTGTGTGTGCGGTGTAAAGAGGCATTGCTAATTAAAGAAGACCTTCAAACCAAATTTAGGCTAATCAGAAATGGGGCCAAGAGAGTATTTGAATATTTCATGAGTGAAAATAAAATCAGCGTGTCAAAGTGTGTCAAACAACAATGCTAAAATGCATCTGATTCAATTCAACAGTGCAGTCATGACTCAACAAGCCTTGATTATATAATCTCTAGTAATAAAAGCATTTGTAAATCCATGCAAATTATCTAATATTTGTGACCCTGGACCACAAAACCAGTCACAAAGGTTTTTCTAAATTGAGATTAATACATCATCTGAAAGCTGAATACATAAGCTTTCTGCTTAAAAAAAAATGAAAATACTGAGAAAATCGCATTTAAAGTTGTCTAAATGAACTTAGCAATGCACATTACTATCAAATGTTATGTTTTGATATATTTACGGTAGAAAATTTACAAAATATCTTCATGGAACATGATCTTTACTTAATGTCCTAATGATTTTTGGCATAAAAGAAAACTTGATCATTTTGACCCATACAATGTATTTTTGCCTATTGCTATAAACATATCTGTGCTACTTAAGACCAGGGTCACATTTTCCACCCTATCAAAGGAAAGACAGTGTAGTCATTCTGGCTCTCTCTGAGAAACTTGTCTTTTAAGAGTGAGGAATGTTGTGACACAGGGTTGATGAGGTTAAAGATGACAGCCTCAGGCGAGGTGACGAGCATTAGCACACACTGATGGAGTTCTAAATACTGTAACTCTAATAATGACATATTGCGTCTGTTTACCCCACCCATAACAAACACTCACATACACGTAAGCACATTCAGGGCAACAAACAACTCAGACAAATGAACGCCTTAGATGCAAAATCATCTGTTTATTTAAAATCTGATGTAGTAACACTTCCTTCCCAAAGCTAAATTTAGCAAACTAATGCATGAGACTACAGTATACTCTGAATTTTTCCTGATTGCACTGTCTAAATCTTCATTACCGACATATATCTCAAATCTGTGCATCACTTGCCTACTCAGAGGATCTGGGCATCTGCTACAGAGGCCATTTCTCTTACAACCAGCTTCATTCACAATAACAGATGAAGTTATTACATCTCATAGTTTGATCACAGTTCTGTAACCCAATTATCAAATTCAGTTCTAATTTAGCATGTCTGAATAGTGCTTAAACCAAATTCAATTTGTGTCTTCAATAATACACTTATATAAACTACTGTAAACACTGTTTGCTAAACTAACATCTTATAGTCTTGACCTCTTTGTTGCATTTTTACTTTTAGATTATTATCTAAACATTTACAGAATATAATCTTTGGTCTGTCTAATGAAAAAGTAGCACTACTGTTTTTGCAATGGGAGAAGGTGTTGTGGATTCAATAAAACAAACTAGACAAAAAACGTATGGCTTTGATTTCTTATGTCGGATGTATGACTACCATGGCATATACAGTAATAATCTGATTCTGGACGGAGAGGACCACCACCTTAACCCCCTTAAACAATCTGTGGCATGCACGCACAAGCATTAAAAACGAGTCATGATAAGGCTGTGCTTACAGCACAATGATTACCATTAAAAATAACTGCTGCTAAATCTTTCTAATGTACAATCCTTCATAAAATATTGCAGTAACACCACAAAACAGTGCAAATTATGTATGACAAAGCTCTAAAACATTTGTTGTATCCTTCACAAAAATGATTCTGCTGAACGTCCAATAACCCTACTGGGGGAAAAAAAAGACATATTGTGGTTTGCAGGTCTTAGCTGGTTAAGGCTGGTCTAGCTAGTCTTCCTGGTCTCCCAGCTAGTTGTAAAGTGGCCAAAACCTTTTTAAAATCTTCAAAAGACTAGCCTGACTAGGCTAAGACACAAGTTACGCCGTTTTTTTCAGCAGGGAAATGTCATTATTTCCAGCATTTGGAAAATAAAGCTTCTGTGATACGATTAACTTACTCCATAACTTCATGTAAGTGCATTCATGTGTCAAATTGAGTTCAATAGTGTCAGGAGGTAGTGCCGTATTTAGTGCTCTACCACCGGGTTGCAATCAGCGCGTTGACTGGACTTCGGTTGATCTGGCTGCAGCGGGTTTATCATCGTCTCCGTGGTTCTGCGGAAGACTCGCTCGTGTCTTCCGTTTCTCCTTGAAGCGTCCGGAGCGGGACACGGTGAGATTACGGCGATTGGAGCTCTCGTTGAAAGTAGGCTGAACAGCGGAGTCGTCATATGTTTCGTCGCTCGGTAAGCAGTTGCCCCCTTCTTTCGTTGGACGTGTCGGCGAACTGAGCCGCTGGCCCGGGTCAGCGGAGAGATGCTGTGTGGACTCTGCTGAAGGCTGACTACGAAGGTCCTGTTCCAGCTTCGCCGCCGATTCTCTGGCTGCCTTTCTCCTCTTGCCCACGAAAGACCTCCACCAGGGAGCTGTTTTCTCAGTCATTGTTAAAACTAAACAGACAGTAAATAAACAAATATGATCAAGTTACTCCTTTAACATTAAAACTGGACGAACTATGTTATAGCTATTTTTAGGTGTACCTACCATTTAATTGTAATCTATAAACCCACGCTTATGACGCTATGACGTAAGAACAACAATAGACACAACACGTCTATTCAAGAATAACAACAACACAGTGTAATCTGAGATTGATGTGTAATAGATTAGGTTTAATATGCTTTATTGAAATAGGCTAGGCCTATATCTCCACCCTTCACTGGATACATTAATGTTATAACATGGATATTGCTTAGGGATCAATCACAAGTAATACCCAAGGTGAAGAGAAATGTTAACTTTGTATTCAAATTGCTTTCATTCATTATGAATGTGTACAATTTTCTTCAAATAGGTTTAATGAGATGTGCGCCATGAGAGTTACATTTAGGCCTATATTTTACATGTCTGAATGAAAGAAAGAAAGAAAAATATTCTTTCTTATATAATATTTTACCGTATAGTGGTCTAAAAGAGTCCTCCTTGTTTTATGTTTTTGTCACATGACAACAAAATGGCTTCTTGCATGTTGATTACACCATTGATTGATTAAAACTGATTTACAGATTTAAATAATACATCATAATAAAATATTATCCCAGCTGTTTTATCAGTTTTGTTGTTGTTGTTGTTGTTGGTTGTTGTTTTTAAATCTCAGTTCCACTACCTCTGACATTTTTCTACTGTCATACAAAATAACTTTTAATTAAGAAACTGTATTTATCATATCTTGTGTATTTACATCATATTCTTTATGAATGGCATTTTAAACCTATTTGTGAATAACTTCATTCGTACAAAACAAATGAGCTTCACGTCATACAACACAAACAACCTAGGATATTGTCCTGTGATGCAGAACAGGTTTACAGCGCCATAAGCTAAAGAGAGTCTTTAACAGGTGATTCATGCCACAGCAACGAACCTGATCATCAGCCTGAGCGACTCACCTGCTCAAAAATGTTGAGAACAAGATAAACGCAGCCCGAGGTTCCTCTAAATGAAAGGTGTGTTGAGACAACAGAGACGCTGAATCCTCAGAAGAAATCACGGTGCGTGAAAATCATCTTTCACTCCCACGTATCCGAAGAGTTCGATCACTGAGACGCAATTCTGTGCATAACTCGACTGAATAGATATCTTAGTCTGTGAGAAAACGTAACATCATCCTTTGCCCCAACATTACCTGGAGGAGGTTCTGAATATGCCAGGCAAAATTTGAACTTACGTGAAAGACTTTATAGTGCCGTCGCAGTTTACAACAGTACCTGAGATTCCACCTCCGAAACTACCATGAGTGCACCTGTCCTGTCTTCTGATTGGTCGTAAGGCCTGGGGATCGGTCACGTGAGAAGAATTCAGGTAATTCTACTATGGCGGTAGGTTGGGCTTGCGGTTGCCCTGGGAACGAACATCGAGTCGCTTTTTCTTCGCTGGAACTTTTTTCTTTTTTTTCAAGGTGGGGAGCATTCTTGTGTGATCTGAACAAACGAGCCCAACCCTCCACTACTATGTCAATGTCTATTGATAGACTGAACGTCGAAATTAATCGAGGCTGTAGCTAAAACAATTTCATATCGGGCAAAGTCAGCTTCACACAGAAGAGTAGTGTTCCCACTTCACCAAACAGTGGAGTGATGCTGCATGCCGGTCTTAAATGTTGCAGAAATGACAATGGAAACATTATTCTAGGCTGTCATTCTTATGAATATAGAATGCAGTGTGTAGGCTATGACCAGAACAGTGACTTGTGTTATGTTTTACTGCACTTTACAGCGAATGGACAAGTAATGGTTTGACAAATGTAGTGTGAAGTTCACGCTGGTTGACTGCATTAGAAAGGATATTTAAACAAAGAGTTGAACAATCCAAGGCCTCAGTGTTGCTCATGTCACATTGATCAGTGTAGATTACATTTGTACTGGCATTGTTGGAGGGAATCCTTTGAGGTCTTGGAACATTTTGTCACTCCCAGCTTGTCCTGAAGTAAGAGTTTAGTGATAAACGGAAGTGTGGACTGATGCCAGTTTCTACAGTACTATTGGCCAACAATGTTTCAGTGCTTTCACCACAAAAGCAGTGCTGGTACACAGTGAGCCATCAAGATTTACACACATATTTTATTTGTTTGAAGTATCTCGTCCAGTCTCTGTTTCGGTCTTTCTCACTTTCACAAAGAGAATCACAGATATACATTATATATTCATTACATTAAATTCTGAAAGATAAACTTATGTTTGAGTATACACTCTTCCACAGTGTACATTAGTACATAACATACATTTCCACAGTGATGTTTAATATAGTTTACAGTAATGCAGCTTTAATTTATATAGATTAAAATAGAGGCTTTCAAATAGCATAAAATTTAATATCAGTTGCAATAATATTGCTGAAATGAAAGATTGCAAACTGAAAATCTGCTTGCTTGCATATATTTGTAGTTGCAAATCTATAGGTTTATAGATAGACAGATAGAAAGACAGATAGTTGTGTATAGATAGTTATATAGATAGATAGATAGATAGATGATAGGTAGATAGATGCAGATTTTTAATTGCAAATCTAGTTTTATAGATAGACAGATAGACAGATAGATGCAGATTTTTAATTACAAATCTAGTTTTATAGACAGACAGATAGATAGATAGATAGACAGACAGACAGATAGATAGATAGATAGATAGATAGATAGATAGATAGATGCAGATTTTAGCTGCAAATCCATAGTTTTATAGACAGACAGATAGATAGATAGATAGACAGACAGACAGATAGATAGATAGATAGATGCAGATCAACTACAAATCTAGTTTTATAGACAGAGATAGATAGATAGATAGATAGATAGATAGATAGATAGATAGATAGATAGATAGATAGATAGATAGATAGATAGATAGATAGGACTAGATTTAGACAGATAGATAGATGATAAATCCTTTATAGATAGATAAATAGATACATAGATGATAGATAGATAGATAGATAGATAGATAGATAGATACATGATGATGCAGATTTTAGTCAAAATCTATAGTTTTATAGATAGATAGATAGATAGATGCAGATTTTAATTACAAATCTAGTTTTATAGATAGATAGATAGATAGATAGATAGATAGACAGATAGATATAGATAGATAGGATAGATAGATGCAGATTTTAGTTGCAAATCTATAGTTTTATAGATAGATAGATAGATAGATAGATAGATAAATGCAGATTTTAATTACAAATCTAGTTTTATAGACAGATAGATAGATAGATAGATAGATAGATAGATAGATGCAGATTTTAGTTGCAAATCTATAGTTTTATAGATAGATAGATAGATAGATAGATAGATGCAGATTTTAGTTGCAAATCTATAGTTTTATAGATAGATAAATAGATACATAGATGATAGATAGATATATAGATAGATAGATAGATAGATAGGATAGGAATGATAGATGTGATTTTAGGTGCAAATCTATAGTTTTATAGATAGATAGATAGATAGATGCAGATTTTAATTACAAATCTAGTTTTATAGACAGATAGATAGATAGATAGATAGACATAGATAGATAGATAGATAGATAGATAGATAGATAGATGCAGATTTTAAGCAAATCTATAGTTTTATAGATAGATAGAGATAGATAGATGCAGATTTTAATTACAAATCTAGTTTTATAGACAGATAGGATAGATAGATAGATAGATAGATAGGACAGATAGATAGACAGATAGATAGATAGATAGATAGATAGATAGATAGATAGATAGATAGATAGATAGATAGATAGATGCAGATTTTAGTTGCAAAATATAGTTTATAGATAGATAGATAGATGCAGATTTTTAATTTCAAATCTAGTTTTATAGACAGACAGATAGATAGATAGATAGATAGATAGATAGACAGACAGACAGATAGATAGATAGATAGATGCAGATTTTTAGTTGCAAATCTATAGTTTTATAGATAGATAGATAGATGATAGATAGATAGTTGTGTATAGATATATAGATAGATAGATAGATAGATGCAGATTTTTAGTTGCAAATCTATAGATAGATAGATGATAGATATATAGATAGATAGGTGCAGATTTTTATGATGCAAATCTATAGTTTTATTGATTTAGATAGATCTAGATTATATTTTGTAATAATTATGTTTTGACAAAAATAACATTACAAAACTAGCATGATATAACTGCAAACATTTTTTAATAATACATTTTGCTCACTTTTAATTTCATTATTCTGAATGTCTCCATTAGAATGCTGATTTGCTTATATATTGTGTTTGTATTGCTGGGTGGCCTGCAGGGTCAACCTGGGGTCATCTGAAAGACAGATGGAAATCTCCAGGTTTCAGAAGATGACTGGATGGGTCAGAAGGGGAATGTTCAGGAATGCAACTCCAGTTGTAGTTTCTATGCAACAGCAAACGACACAGGAAGTTAAGCCAAGGAATGCCATCTGAAATAGTCTCTGCTCCCTGTGAGGTGGTACCGGGTACAGTGAGGAATGTCACCCATAACAGTTTCTCAGTTTTTGAGTGCATATGTGAAACGAAGAGAAAGAATGAGAGTGAGAATAAGAAAAAAAGGAAATATCCAGGTATGTGGTTTCCACAGTATCATTCAACACTAAGATAAAGAGAGAGGCTGTACAGGAAGAGTTTGCGAAATATCTGTCACCAGCCCTGCCGCATACTTGGGGGACTCCCTCTCTTCCACAGGGATCAAAACCACACAGACTGCATATGCTAGCCACATTACATGCAATTGATATGCACTGTACAAAAGGTAAATAAAGAGTTGCGCAAAATACACGTTTAGAAAAACTACATGTTTCTAGCAAAACTGTATATGCATACAGAGTGAGTGTTTTGTATTGCCAAATATTGCTAAATTATATACATACATACATTTTAAGAGATATCTATGTACAAACACACATAAAATGTGCACACATTGATATTTGATTAGGGGTAAAACATTTACTTGAGAACGAGAGCGACATACCAGTCTTTCAGTATTGAGGAAACTTAGAGCCGAAATACAAACAAACCCACTGAATGATTTCACTAAATCACTTCACTTTCTGCATCTATCTATCACTTGATTGATCAGTCTAAAACCTTTAGATCTATCTATCTGTCTATCTATCTATCTATCTATCTATCTATCTATCTGTCTGTCTTTTTTTCTTTCTTTCTTTCTGTCTAACTATATTGGTTTCAGTTTCAAGTAGTGTTGGGCACTTTCTGGTTGTCAAATTTTGTGGAACATGTTTATTGTTAATATATTATATTTAAGAGGAAGTGACATCATACATCCACAAAAAATTACCTCAAGACCACTCAGCTAAAACTAAAGGAAAAACTCAGGCCTAAGAAAAGCATCATTTGTTTGCAGCTGCTGCTTTAATATTTTGTATAAAATGCAATAAAATGTATAAAAAGTGTGTATGTGTGTGTGTGCGTGTGTGTGTGTGTACCTGGTATTTATCACATTATGGGGACCAAATGTCCCCACAAGGATAGTAATACCAGTAAATTTTGACCTTTTGGGGACATTTGTAAGGTCCCTATGAGGAAACAGGCTTAAAAAATCATGCAGAATGAGATTTTTTGAGATAGTAAAAGTGTGCACAGTCTCCTGTGAGGGCTAGGTTTAGGTATAAGGTAGGTGTGGTGCGATAGAAAATAAGGTTTCTACAGTATAAAAACCATTACACCTGTGAAATGTCCCCATAAAGCATGGAAACACAACGTGTGTGTGTGTTTCTCAGTGTATACTTTTCAAACATGCACCATTCAGCACTGGCCTGCATAATGCATTGCTGAAGTAGTAACAGGTGCATCATTCAGTGTTTGCTTCGAGGTGTTTTATTTCAAATGGACTATCAAAACAAAAAGGCCTTGGCTGAAATATGGTTAATATGTCATCTCTCCCTTTTTCTGTGTGACCACTCCCTCTCTCTGCCTTTTCTCTCTTTCTCTTTGAGCTTGAGAGAGTAAGAGAGGACAGAGAAAAACAGCCTGTTGAACTGGTAGAGTGGGTCTCCTCATTCAGAAACACCAATTTATCTCACTGTACAATGTGCTTACTCTGTGAATGTGTGTGCATACGTGTGCGTGAGTCATCTGTATTTTTGCATGCTCACGCGCTAGTATGTAGTTGTTTCACCTTGTGTCTAAAAATGAATGAGAGTTGGGGGATTTTTTAATGGAAAAAAGAACATAAAATGAACATGAAATATTTACGAATCTGTCATAAATCAAATAAGCAAATTTGTTAAACTCATCATGTGAACTCTTTGTGCAGACGACCAGATGTTTGTGCACCCAATGAAGCACAAGAAGCTCTTTGGATAATAGTAAATTTGGGTTTTCAACAAATTTGTGTTAATGCAGCTTGATTGCTGTTGTTATTAAAGCAAATGCATTCTGAAATTAATCATTTTTACTTAAACTTAACATATCTCTCAAATTTAAATGCTGATGATGTCACTTGTAACGAAAAAAGAGCGTTTTACCCTTCCGTGCATATTTTTTACATTGTCCTGTCATTTCTATGTTAAGACCATTGTCGTTTAAATAGCTGTTTTCACAACAAAAACACAACTGTTCTTGTTCAAATGAATAGCAGTTGAGTTTGGAAGCACCACATAAAACAAAAACATCAGCAGCAGCTGTTTTTTTCTTACAAAACCTTAAAGATGATTATAGCCTAATGTTTTGTCAGGCTCAACCACGTTAAATGTATACAATACTACAAAACAACCAGCAGATGGCGCTGCTCGCATTTACTCATGCACTGGCAGAAGGAACAATAACATCTTGAAGCTTGTGTTCTTTTTGATTCTTATCAGCATTATTAAACCCTCAGATTTGTTTTAGCTATTCTTGCGTGCGTGTGTGTTATCTAGAAAGAGTAAAGAGATGAAAGGAATCATTTGGTACAGCGTAATGATGTGGAACATCAAACTCACAAGAGCTGCTTACATTCCTCTGTCTCACACACACTCGGTTTCTTTCTCCCCCCTGCATCTCTCGTGGTGTAAAGGTTTTAATTTTTTCCAGATGTAACCCTTTACACTGGCAACACTCAGGAGAACAACTGATACTTCTCTCTAAACCATCTGTGGCTGACCATTACAAGGTTGATGGTTTGTTTCTTCCACGCCTTACAAACGGTACAGTATTTGCGTAAAACAAAAACAGCGGTAAAGTGTTTAATACCGTCATGAAACGTAACATTAAATCACTTTGACCAGTAGGCGCTGTTATGGTTAGACTACTGTTGTTTCACTGTTTACCGACCACTGTGACTTGAGAGACAGAAGTGTGTTTTATCAGCCACAGTTCACAGCCACTGAGACCTTTGAAAATTGGGGCAAAACTCTGGGAAAATTTTGTGTAGTTTCAGTGTTAGGTAAATAGACGTTAGATTAGCGCCATGTTTAATTGTTGACAGAAACGAAAACGAGGCTGTCAGGGAAAGAAGTAGCCCACAGCGCGTTCAGTGGATTGTACTATGCGAATGTTTAGCTCTACAAAACATATTTTATATATATAAAAAAAGATAAAACAGTTTTGAAAAAAGTGAATTGCAAAAATTACACTTCTAGGACCTTCCGTAAGAACGGACGCGGCCGTTTGTAAATTTTATGGGTCTGGCTTCCATCTCATCTGCATCCAGCTATTTTCTGTATGTTTTATCTTAATTATGAACACACTGGTTTGTAGTGCAAACAGTTTTATCATTTACTGAGCATTTATGCTTTTCGTTATTTCCCTAGAGTGTTTTCACGACGCGCCATCTGTCGCCATATTGGCTGGACACTTAACGTAAACAATGCCACTGAACTGAACAAAACTAGCATATTTTGCTGATTATTGCTACTGAAAATAGTCAATTATTGTCACGTTATGGGCATAGACTGTAAAAAATATGGATGTAGTGTCCGTGACTTCACCCGTGGGTTTCTGAAGAGCATTTTTGAAGCTCTTAGTGGGTGGGAGTCGGCAGTCGCCATCTTGGAATCGCGTCACTGCACGTTACTCCCGGATAATTGAAAATGGGCAAAGAGGTGGGACGTGGGTGGAGCTGGTTGCTGAAAACACGCCCGCCTAGCGCGACGGTGGTGACAGCAGCGGCAATCCACCTGTCACTCAAGTGGCAACGCCCAAATCATGCAGAACTTTAAGGCTTAATATAATTTAAACGGATGAGTTATAAAAAAAATTCACCCCCCTCACAGTTGACATGAAGGGAAAAAATAGCTATATAGACCAAAACCACTTTTTGTACCAGGCTGTAAACATATTTTTTTCTGCTGTAAAGTTGGGCATTTTAACATGGGGAGTCTATTGGATTGACTTCTTTTTGCAGCCAGTCTCTAGCGGCCAGTCGATGAATTGCAGTTTTAGTCACTTCCGCGTTGGCTTCAAGAGGGAGACAGAGAGGTCGCTGCTTGGTTATGGGCTGTATAATCGGTTGGACCAGGAAAAACATTTGGAGTACTATAGACTGCACAAAGTTATAATCAGCAAATCAAGGAGTAGAGTGCAAAAAACTGTTAGGTTAATATCTTAATTAATACAGCTCGTACATATCTTTGCCACCTATTAACTTGACTAGTTTGTCAAAATATTGCACCCTTTCCTGCTTACTAAGTCATTCTCTATATAATTTAGCAGCCTCCACACATTTTTTCAGTGGTTTAGACAGCATAAATTAGCAGAACAACGTATTCAGTAGTACATTAACTGTGCAATCCATGCTCTTGTTTACATCCGAGTATCTCCAATATGGCCGTGCATCTGGGTAACTGATCAAATCATGATGTAAGTGCAAACCCTCTATACCGGAATAATGAACTGGAAGTTTCACCCTTAGGCTTACTTCCGCATTGAAGAAAAAGGTGGATAGAATGCGTGCCATTGTAAAGACTTAAGTCTATCACTTACAGACTCGTTTTCATGTGTTAAATTCAATATGGCGTCTGATCTGACTAAGGTCTATTACAACATCAGGATCTAGACAGAAAAAGAATATATATGGATATATGGACCGTACACCCTAAAATGTTAATTCTGTCATCAGAATTCTCTCACCCTCATGTTATTTCAAATGTGTATGGCTTTATTTTTCATTTATGTGGAACACAAATTAAGATATTTTTGGGGTAAGTAAATAGATTTTACATTTTTGGACTCTACAGACTTTCCTTATAGAGTCCAAATCAGTTCAGATATTCTTTTGTCATTGCTTTTGTCATTTAGGTGTGGAGCTCCATGAGCGTGGAGTTTGACAGGTGATCTGACCAATTATAACGCTGAATTTGCCATTTTGTCTGACAAACAAACCAGATAGGAGAGTCGATTAACATCAGTGGACTTGAACTTGAAAAATGGTGTGTATTGACGTCTTTCCAATGTTGAATCAAGATACCTTCTGATATTCATTCATGTTTATTTCATGACTAGTATAGAGGAAGAGATGATCGATTGACCTTCCGCTTGAACTATGGTGCTACAGTGATCTATCACAACACATTAAAGAGCCACAAAACAGTATTTATTGTTTGAATTTCTTAAAAAATACAAAATTAGAAAACTGAGACTTTTTTATACCAGATGTAACCTGCTCTGTCTTGTCTGTTGGTGCTTTGTCAGTTTTTTACATAATGTGTGGCATGAAAGCGCTATGGCTTGACGGACATAGCTACAGTAACGTAGGGGTCAATTATGGCATAAATTTAGATTTTTGAGTGAACTATCAACTGCCATGATGTTAAAAGATACCCAAGGACACACATACACACTCACAGTAAGCATAATAGTGACGTAAGTTAATTTTTGCCTGTTTTACTTTCTCAGCAGGTTGTCAGTACTAATAAGATTTGTGCATTGACTCCACAAATGTACACAGGCTCATACTGTGTAAAGGGCAGTAGAGAGTTAAAGTCTGTGCAGCAGATCTAGGTTAAAGAACTTAATGACCCAACCAGCTGCTGCTCATGTCAACCCCTCAAATCTCTCTTTTCCTTTTCTCCCCCCTTTGCTCTTGTTCTCACGAATACCGATACAAAGATATACACAGTTGCAAGAGCTGCAAAATCCTGAAGACAGACAAGAATATAAGATAGTTCATTTATCATTACTTTCATTTATCACAAAGGAGTACAACAAATGCCCATGTGCATATGAATGGCTTATTGTATTGTTAGAAGGGGCTTGGGATATTATCATCTTGCATTTGGTTTTTAGGGTGAATGACTGACGCTAAATGAGCGATGTGTTTTCATGGAAAGCTGTTGTTCATCAATAAGGCAGCATGTGTTTCCAATAGGCAACCTCCCTGCTTTCTCAGAGAGGGTGAACGTTACTAAGAGACTTGCACCCCCATGAGAGAGAGAGACTAAAAATGAGATGTGTTTGAGTGTGTGTATGCATATATGTTTGTGCTGTGAGTCGTAGCAACACTATGGAGATTAATTCCAAAACAAAAATGTACAGATAATTTACTCACCCCCTTGTCATCCAAGATGTTCATGTCTTTCTTTCGTCAGTCGATACGAAATTATGTCTCTTGGGGAAAACATTTCAGGAATTATCTCCATATAGTGGACTTCAATGGTGCCCCCAAGTTTGAACTTCCAAAATGCAGTTTAAATGCAGCTTCAAATGACTCTAAACGATCCTAGGCAAGGAAGAAGGGTCTTATCTTGCAAACGATCTGTCATTTTCGAAACAAATTGACAATGTATGTATTTTTTAACCTCAAATGCTCATCTTGTATCGACTCTGTGATACGCATGCGCACTCTGTGTAATCTGGGTCAATACAGTCAGGGTATGTCGAAAAACTCGACAGAAGGCATTTGATCTTCTTTGCATGTTCATGTTGTAAACACTGGTTCGGTACTTCTGCAGCGATGTAGGGCGATTTTGAAGTTGGGGAAGAAAACGAGATGGGGAAGAAAACAAGTTTTTTGACATACCCTAACTGTATTAACTGAGTTCACGCAGACGTAGTCAAGACGAGCGTTTGAGGTTAAAAAAGTATACAAATTGTCAGTATGTTTCGAAAATAACCAATCGTTTTGCTAGATAAGACCCTTTTTCCACAGCTCATTTAGAGCCATTTGAAGCTGCATTTAAACTGTTTCTTGCAAGTTCAAACTCGGAGGCACCATTGAAATCCACTATATGGAGAACATTCCTGAAATGTTTTCCTCAAGAAAGATAATTTCTTAACGACTGAAGAAAGAAAGACATGAACATCTTGAATGACAAGGGGGTGAGTAAATTATCTGTAAATTTTTGTTCTGGAAGTGAACTACTCCTTTAAAGAACATTCTTTAGAGGTTCTTATTGGGTTGTCTAACAATAGCACCCTGTAACATTTTGAGAATGTTAGAGGATGGTTGCAACAACCTGAAAAGAACTTTCCTAGAACACTCAGAATTTATTTCCAAAAGATTGAACCATGTGCTAACATTTGGGGAACATTCTATTTTTTGTACAAGTGTATGTGAATATATTTATTATTTTACAGTAGGCATAGTGATGCTAAAACTCTCTAATTAGCTATTTTTCATTCAGAGACTTAAAAACCATGTGCATCTCTGGCAACAAGCACTCTGTTACACATCCTGTCTTTTTTATTCTCCATCTGTCTCTTTCTTCTCATCGTCTCTTTCCCCTTGGTCCTTTTTATTATTTTCTCCTCCTTCTCTCTCTTTTCCATATCTGTTATGCTCTTTCCATTCCTTGCTATTGGTTGTGCAATTTTCGAGGCTTATGCCACATGGTTTCTTTCTCTTTCTCCCCTCTTTTTCTCCTTGATCACATGCTGTTTATTCTTTCCAGTGTAACTTGAATTAAGCCTGTTGTGTTGTCTTGCAAGTTAATTTTGTGTACACACAACAGTTTTCTTCAACATGGCTTATAGTGTGTGTCAGCTGACAAATTCATTTGAGGACTAGACAGGAAATGACCCCTCGGGTGTGGGGGTTCCTCATCGGAAACACACGCATGCATATACATCTCAGTGTGCAGAGAATCTATACAAGTATGTTTGTCTATGCATTTTTCTCTTTCTGTTTCTTTCAAGACATTGCCATTTTAGCATAGAACTCATAACACCAAATGTGCCAATCAGATCACTGCTAGCCTATAATTTCTTTGCCAAGTAAATTATGTTGTTGTTTTTTTCAGATCTAATCAGCAGTCAGAAATAATTATCAACACTGTTCACTTCAGCCCTCCTCCACACTGAATGTTTTGAGCTAAAAGGAAATATGAAACATCTGGACCTTTCACTTAGTTGAGTGGACGTTATTTACTATGTTCTTGTTGGATTTAGAAAAGTAATGAAGAACTGAATTATTCCACGATAACTTTTCTTTGACATGCTATTTCTTTGCTAATATATAACACATATAAATTCTAGGCTTTTGCACTTGAGTGAAGTCTACCCCACGCACCCAAGAGAGCTTGCTCCTCAATCCTTCCCACGACCTGGCACGCGGCCTGAGACAGAAATTTGCTCTGAAATTCCCTTTCTTTACTTTTCTATTTTTCTCTCTGGCGGTGCTTTTTAAACAAGCAGTGAAGTCCAAGATCCTGTCCTGTGGGACCTTCGTGGGAAGAACGTTCATTTGCTTTTTTCTTGCACACGTGTAGAGCAAATCAGTTCCATTTTAAAAATATAAAAGAACTCAATCATGTTCTTGATGTTCAGTTCTAGTTTGCTTTTTGTTTTTTGTTACTGCAACGCTAGTAGCACACAACAACCAATGTTGTCCGATTCTTAGAATGACTCCTAGAAACTAGTTTGTAAAAGAGCAGGTCATATTGTATTTTAAAGTGTCCTAATATTGTGTTGGAGTCCCAACGCAATCAAGGTCAAAAAACATTATAATTTTCTCAGAATATACATTTAATATTAGAATCATTCTGCAGTGATTTCAAAACGATTTGTTCGAACTTCGAAGCAGTTCTGAACTTAAGCGCTGTAAACCCCTCCCTTCCATAAGCCTGCTCTACTCTGATTGGTCAGCTGGTGAGGTCTGTTGTGATTGGTCTTTCCGTATATAATGCAAGCGAATCGTGCCCACAGCTTAAGTGTAGTTGCTAAAATGTAAACATTTCACAAAACAATAATGGTGGATACATTAGCCGCGTGCTAACATGACAAACTGATAAAACAACACAGTTTGTACATTCTTTTTTATTAAACAAAGTAATTAGAACAAGGACAGTCTTCTGTCTTCTCGGCGTCCTTTCGACACGATGTAAACACAACTAGCGGGAGTGCTTGTGGGTAGTGTTTGTGTTTTGCTGGCAGGAGAAGATTTTAAAATATGACGAATCGTTAAGGCAATTCTAAGTTGACTCTTTCTTTGAGAGACAATATCTTTATTTATCATGCACTTTTTTGATTAACAATTTTGTAGACTGTTTACATTGAAGGATAGCTACGCTACAAACTGCAAAAAAGATACTTTTCAAAAACCCATATGACCTGCTCTTTAAAGTGAGTAAAAAAACTCTTATGAATCAGTCTCAGCCATTAATGACTTGCTAATTCTGATTCACAAGTAATTAACTTTCAGCTGGTCTGTCTAAAATGTTTAAGCCATTAGTGCTAGGCCTATTTCGTAAAATTACTGAATGAAATATCAATTTATTTTAGCATTTTCATTTCATAATTTTTAAGGATAATAGTTTAAATTGGATTTATACTTCCTCTAAAAGTTTGTAAAATTGTTAAAGGGCAGTAAATGTAATAAGCATTGCATTTAATTTCTACCCGTATTCTAATTATTCTACAAGAAGTATTAAAAGAATCTTGAATGCATCCTAAGGTATTGTTAATCTGAATCAGGATCTGTATATCAGATTGTATACACGAGTGTGTATGTTGTTTAGTAACTGCAATGTCCACATCTGGAGGGGAGTGGGGCGGGCTGATCCGTGCCTGAACTCGAAGATGACTATGGTGTGTGCGTGTGTGTGTGTGTGTGTAATCTGCAACAGATGACTTCTTGGGGGATGAGAGGGAAATGTTTCCTCGGCTGGAGCCACATCAGCTTGCACCGATTGTTCATGGATATATAGCTAAAATTTACTATGCATTCGTCCTATAGGTAATCTAAATGTCTGCACTCGGGCGTCATTGCATCGGTAAAGCTTCAATTCCTGGCGAGGAAGAACTGAACTGAAACAAAGGAATGCACTGAGTGGCTTGTTATTTGCTCATCACTGGGATGGCATACTTTCTCTGTAACTTTCTTTTGTTCGGCAGTGGAGCACTTTTATTCTTCGCGCCTGGTTGGGCCATTTGCCCCGAGCGATGCGAGTGCCAGCAGACGCAGCATATCCTCTGCGCAAACCGTGGTCTACGCGCGGTGCCCAAAGCGCCGCAGGTGGAGAGCGCAGGGGACGTGCGGGTTCTCGGTCTCGCGGGAAACTTCATTCACAACCTCAGCGCGTTCGACTTTATGCGCTACGGAAACCTAATCAGGCTAAATCTCCAGTTTAACCAAATAAGGACTATACACCCGAAAGCGTTTGAGAAACTCTCCATGCTTGAGGAACTATATCTGGGCAACAATTTAATCTCCACAATACAACCCGGTACTCTACAGTCGCTGAAAAAACTCACAATATTATATAGCAATAACAACGAAATCAAGGAGTTTGTTTCCGAACCTTTTAGCCATTTAAATAGTTTGGTCAAACTAAGACTTGATGGAAACTTACTTGAGTTTTTAAAAGAATCCGTCTTCAAAGGGCTGACAAATTTAATGTTTCTGCACTTGGAATCGAACCAGCTTCGCCATATTGACCGCAATGCTTTTGCGCGGCTCGGCAAACTGCAGTTTTTAAACCTGTCAGATAATAAACAAACAGAACTGCGTGATATTTTCATGTTTTCCCATCTCAAGTCACTTACTACTCTTCTAATAGCAGGCAACCAGATAAGGCACATTGGAAATCACGTCTTTCAGAACTTGAAAAAGCTAACAAAACTTTCCTTGAGCCACAACAAGATATTAAAACTGGACAACGAAGCGCTCAAGGGGCTCGCACGCGTTAAAGAGTTCAAAATTGACAGGAACGAGCTGACAGAGATCCCGGCTGGTCTGCTAGACCCGCTTGAGCGCATCGAACACCTCGACTTCAGTGACAATCACATATCTCGCGTGGACCCCGGTGCTTTCGGCCACCTTTCACATCTAAAAATTTTAAAATTGAAAAACAACCGTCTTGTAAATCTCTCCGGTGGAATTTTCGCCACAAACGGCGTTTTGTTTCACGTAGAACTGAATGGAAATAACTGGACCTGCGACTGCCGGATGGAGAAGCTCAAAAGTTGGATGACGCATGCGCATTCTCAGGGAAAGCTGCTGACTGTGTTTGTGCGCTGCCTTCACCCCCCGGTGCTGGCGGGAAAATACTTGGACTATGTCAGCAACTCCCAACTGGGAAATATGAGTGCTTATTGCAAATCAGAACCTCAGCCAATGGAGAGCCGTGGAGCAGTAATGGAGTCACCGCTTCTCAAGGAGGAAAGAGAGAAGCGAGAAGGTGAAAAACATGGAGATGCTGGTGTCCAAGGGGATGAGGGGGAGCAAGGGCTTGTGACAACACTAGAAAGAAAGAAGAAGAGGAAACTAGTCAGCTCAAGGCCAAGACCCACACCTGGGAAAATAGGGAATGGCTCCTTATCTGATTTTCCAACGACAATGGCTACAACAGGAATCAACCACAGCACCTTTGCTTGGGTTCCGCAGGAGCAGTTCAACCTGCCTTTACAAGACAAAGCCAAACATCATGACTCAAGAATTGAAGTGATCACTGACGCATGTCAATTCAACCGTCACTCCATTCTGAATGTTAGCGTGGAAGATGTTACTTCCAGTACAGCCACAGTGCGCTGGAGCACAGCTCCCGACTTTGAATTAGTTCATGGGAAAGAACTTCTCTTTCGGGTTTTATTTGACCGTTTCGGCCACGCTTTCCGCTTCCCACGCTATGTTTACACAGATGGGTCCGACCGGGCAGTGACCCTCCAAGAGCTCCGCCCAGACTCCACCTACATCACCTGTGTGGAGAGCGTAGTGGGTGGAGCTTTGTGCCAGGTTGCCCCCAGAGATCACTGCACTGGATTTGTCACACTTTTGCCCTCAGTGACAAGCGAGATCAACCTACAGCTCGTCACAGTAGCAGCCCTGGCGGCCAATGCACTGCTCCTTCTTCTGGTGGGCGGAGTCTGGCTGGGGCGTGTGTTGAAGAGGCGGATCAGAAGCAGGAAGTCGTCCGCTCATGCACATGTACGTCACATGTACTCAACCAGACATCCTTTTCGCTCAACCGTGGCCACAACTTGTGTCTCTTCTGAATTCAGCGGTTACCAGAGCGGCAGACAACTGGCTGAAGACGGTGACCTTATCCAGTTCCCCGGCGACCGCTTCTTTGACAACAGCCATGCACGAAGAGATGATGATGTCATAATGCTTAGATACTCAGACTGAAAAGTAGTGTGTGAAAATAATAGACATTTGTGGCAAAAAAATCATTGAGTAACCACAAAAACTCTGCAAATATTTTTCTTTTTTTTTCATCTTTTCTTTTGATTGATTGTCTAGGCCTCAGCTGCTGGTTGGCAGAATTGCTTGGTTTTTGGCACGAATGTATTTCTGTCCTTGTAGATAATATATTACTTATTTACCCTGTACAGATATAATGCAGTATTCCAGGCATGTATATCAATTGTGACCCAGGACCACAAAACCAGTCATAAGGGTCCATTTTCTGAAATTGAGATTTATACATCATCTGAAAGCTGAATAAATAAGCTTTCCATTGATGCATGGTTTTATTGTTAGGATAGGACAATATTTGGCTGAGATACAACTATTTGAAAATCTGGAATCTGAGGGTGCAAAAAAATCTAAATATTAAAATTATTATTAATCACCTTTAAAGTTGTCCAAATGAAGTTCTTAGCAATGCATATTACTAATCAAAAATTAAGTTTTGATATATTTATGGTAGAAAATTTACAAAATATCTTCATGGAACAAGATTTTTACTTAATATCCTAATGATTTTTGGCATAAAAAGAAAAATCGATCATTTTGACCCATGCAATGTATTGTTGGCAATTGCTAGAAATATACCTGTGCTATGACTGGTTTTGTGGTCCAGGGTCACAACTGGTGAGGTACAGCACAGGAAAAGTCTTTTGACACATTTTATACATTTCACTTTTATGGTTGTTTTTGTTGTTGTTGTTTTAATAAATATATAGTCATTATTAGTGACTGTGTAATGGTTTCCATGTATTTTTCTTTATAATTAATTCAATGTAGACATCTACATTTCTACAGTAGACCATCCCTTACGGAATTTAACCATGGTTTTACTACAAATGAAACACAAAAACACTATGGTTAAACTATGGTAACCACAAATTAACCATGGATTTGCTACACTAACAATGTCGTTTAACGATGGTTATACAAAATGATAATCAATACGCCCAAAACCAGTTATTACACTTTTACTACAACAAAACAATGATTAATTTTCGTAAGGGTCAGTCAGGTTTAGACGCCATATTGAATTTTTACGCGGATGAAAACGAAGCTGTGAGGGATAGGCATAATATTTACGATATACCACATAATTTTAACAGCTCCTGAATTTGCCTACGTAAGTTTTTCCCCTCAGAAATACATTCGCTATGTTGATAAACAACAGTACAATTTACTAAATGCAGTGTACATCTATTCATCGTAGCCTCGTTTTAACTCATGTCAGAAATTGGCGCTACCCTGACTGAAAGGTCTTTACAAAACTGCTACATTAATACATAAATCTCACCATAAGATGGCGCAATAAACCACATTTCACAAAACTTGGACTGCAACACCTCCAAGCCACATTTCAGTGTCAACCCTGAGAATAAAACAGCAAAAATATAAAAGACTAAAGGCAGCAGTTGTGTCGAAGCATAATTAAATTAATAGTTTGAACCATGAAAAAAGAGATCAAAACAGATGGATATAGATATTAAGTGCTTTTAATTAAAAATGGCCACAAATGTGTACAAAAATAGATAAATATCTCAAAAAACCTGTACATGCATAAAACAGTTTAAACCTGCATAGTTTACAAACAATCATTTTTTTCCCACATTGCCTAGATTGACAATTCCATTACACAGAATGTAAAGCCATGTAAATGCTTTATCTAAGCTTATTTTTTCATCAGAGATGGTACACATGCTTGCATGTCATTTCCAGGAAATACCAGTATTGACATTTTGATTGTCACTGAGCCAGTTAGTGTGAAATGATTGCTATGATGTATTATTTTAGAAGAATACTGTAAGACATTCAGAGTGCCATGAGTGCGATTAGTAATACATGATTCTTTTACTGTCATGATTCTGATGTTGGCTCTGTCTATATAAAATAAGATGCATGTTATTCTATAAATCCGAAATTCACACGTGATCCTCTAAGTGCTTTCTTAGGTAATGTGATACCTGATAATTCACCAAGAGGCGTCTTATAATATTTACAGCGAAGACAAACATGTAACAATCAGCTTTAGCTGCATCATCATAAATTTATTAAACTAGAGATTCCTATTTACAATTACAAATTTACAACTGCCCTGATTCAATGCATTTCACACGGCCTTGCCATTAGTTTCAGGATTTAGCGCACACAGCTGTCACTGAAGCTATCAAAGCGTTTACACTGAAAGTGGCCAAAAACAAAACAAAACACACATATACACACAAATGTGCACACATACTCTAGGAGTAAAACTAGATGAGTGTCCCTGAGAAAGATCGGCTATAAAAAAGCACAAGGAAGAGTGTGAGAAGACAAAAGGGGAGGGTGAGAGACAGCTTTGAGAATAAGAAAACTAAATTTAGTGAGGGTAAAAGGACAGTTTGTTTTCCAACACTGCAATGAATCACAGTGAGGTAAAATAAAACATGGAAACATCCTTTTGACCCTCGGCTGATTACCTGAGATGTCAAGGGCCACAAATATAAACAGACTTTTCATTTAATTATTCTAATTCAACATTTCACACATATATGTGATGCATACATTCCCTTTTAGTCATAATTCCAAGTTTAAAACTCTGGATTAAATATTTTACTGTTCTGTTTTGCATTTGCAGTGATGGGTACCTGTTTGGTCGTAGGTGCCCTGACCATATGGCTCTAAAGAAGGGTCATATTTCTGTGTTCTTATCAGTTTCTGTCCATGTAGAAGCATGTTACAGCTGTGTGTTGCCAGTGGGGTGTGAGTGTGGGGTGAGGTGAGCATGTGGTAAATTTGAACTTGATGTTGAGATGCTGTTGTGTTGGATGGCATGTTGCTGGACTGGGCTTCCTGTTGGACTACCTACTCCACCTAAACAGAAATAAGAAAGAAATCAATCAAAATAAGGGATTTTTAATATACAGTTGAGGTCAAAAGTTTACATACAACTTGCAGAATCTGCAAAATATGAATTTCTCATACAAAATGCATGTATAATTTTTTATTTAGCATTGATTTGAACAAGATATTTCACCTAAAAGATGTTTACATATAGTCTACAAGAGAAAATAATAGTTGTTTTTAAAAAAAATGACCCTGTTCAAAAGTTTACATACACTTGATTCTTAATACTGTGTTGTTACTTGAATGATCCACAGATGTGTTTTTTTTGTTTAGTGATAGTTGTTTATGAGTCCTTGGTTTGTCCTGAACAGTTAAACTGCCCGCTGTTCTTCAGAAAAATCCTTCAGGTCCCACAAATTCTTTGGTTTTTCAGCATATTTGTGTGTTTAAACCCTTTCCAGCAATGACTGTATGATTTTGAAATCCATCTTTTTCACACTGAGGACAACTGAGGGACTCATATGCAACTATTACAGAAGGTTCAAACGCTCACTGATGCTCCAGAAGGAAACACGATGCATTAAGAGCCGGGGGTGAAAACTTTTGAACAGAATGAAGATGCGTACATTTTTCTTATTTTGCCTAAATATCATATTTTGATCATTTAGTACTGCCCTTCAGAAGCTACAGAAGATACTTACATGTTTTCCAGAAGAGAAGACAAAATAAGTTTACCCTGATCTTCAAATTCAAAAAGTTTTCACCCCCCATCTCTTAATCCATCGTGTTGCCTTCTGAAGCATCAGTGAGTGTTTGAACCTTCTGTAATCGTTACATATGAGTCCTTCAGTTGTCCTCAGTATGAAAAGATGGATCTCAAAATCATACGGTCATTGTTGGAAAGGGTTCAAATGCACAAAAATGCTAAAAAACCAAAGAATTTGTGGGACCTGAAGGATTTTTTTGAAGAGCAGCAAACAGTTTAACTGTTCAGGCCAAACAAGGGACTCATGAACAACTATCGCTAAAAAAAAAAAAAACACAGCTGTGGATCATTCAGGTAAGAACACAGTATTAAGACTCAAGTGTATTTAACTTTTGAACAGGGTCATTTTTATTATAAATAAACCTTTTTTTATTTATTTTCAATTTATTTTTTCTTTGCATTATTTAAATATATAATTTAGCATTCCTAATTGTCATATAAATAATTGGTACAGTGTAAAAAATCATAGTGACCAAAAACATGCATAATTTTTAAGCAATATGCGATTTTTAAAAATTATTATTATTTTGGGGTGAAATATGACTCAAACATGTCTTTCACAGGTTTTAATGAAATATCTACACTAGTATGTGTGAGAAAGCAGGAGAGATTGAGAAAATGATTCACACTTACTCTGGTTTTCTCGCTGTCTCACAGAAACAGGACAGTCTTTATGTGCAAGAAGAATTTGCTTCAGTTGAGTGACTTCTGTCCTCAATGATGTCACCTCATTCTAAGAGAAGACAAAAACATATACATAAACAAAGCGGCAAACGCAAGAATCTACCATGAACGTTCAGTTGTGTTTAAAACTGCAAGGTAGGTTGTGTGTGTGTAAATGTACCTGCAGCTGTAAGTTAGTGTGTGTAAGTTCCTCGGCCTTCCTCTCCAACGACATCACCCAGACCTTTCTCTTCTGTCTGCACCGTGTGGCAGCAGCCCTGTTTCTCTCCAGAAACTTCCTTCTGCGCTCATCTGGGTCTTCCTCTGCTGTCCGTCGGCGTCTGGCCGTGGTCGGCTGTGGAGGAGATTGCGGGCAGGGGGTATGGTTTGGTGTGGACGACATCTATAAAACATAAACGTTATGTTAAATATTGCAAAAGATTAATCAAAAACAGTAAAAAACAGAGTTTGACCTAGACCTGTGTAGGTATCGGCTGATGTGAAAGGGGAGGGGCGGTCTGGTGGGTGGAGCCATGATGCAAATGAGCAGGTGGAGAGTGGTGAGCATGGCTGTGATGTGATTGGTCTTGACTTTGATGTTGATGTGCGAGTCTTTGTGGTGACTGGCTGTGGCAGTGCTGCTGGTATGCGTGATGATGAGATGAGGATTGTAAATGCGACAGTGGATGCTGTTGTGACGACATCATCTCCATCATGTGGCAAAGAGGATTCTGACTGCCATTGGAAACCACAGGTTGGCTGTGGGCTGGTATGACCTTTGACCTCTGAAGGATTAGAGACAGGGAGAGATGGGTCAGAATGGCTCCAGGGGTCACTGTCAACATCATTGTCGTAACACCGTGGCTAATTCACGCTATTTAAATAGGGCAAGATTGGCTTTACCAACTTTTACAGGGAACCATGTGTTTTTAGTTTCTACATCTAAGGTTTCCTGTGTGTGGTGATTGTTTGCGATGGTAAGATTACTTGGCACTTTTAGGTTTTTCAAAACACAGGGAATCTACAAAGACGTCTTTGAAAAGTCTGATGATAACCAGGTCAAGCTGAAACCTTTGAAATTCAATCCCCTCTGCTTTCTGAAGAGAAAGTGTGTGTGTGTGTGTGTGTGTGTGTGTGTGTGCATAAATGCTGCTTTTTTAACAAGCAACATTGCATGTGTCTAAATTGGATAACTCAATCAAGATGTCTACATTAGTTACAAAGCACTGTGGCATTATAACCCCTGACTTGTAATGTTTCTATAGAGACATCATAATCCTGTATCCATGGAGTCAAATCATTAGTATGCGGCTGTACCTGAAGGGAGGAGCATGAGCCAGAGGGGGCGGGGCCTGGTATGCCAATCATACTAGAGTTCATTGACAACTGCGCCTCCATCTGTCATTTTTAAAAACATGAAGTTATTAAACGATGCAATAAGAAATAGAGGTATTATTTCGATTAATATTTTACTTTGCTGATTGGCTTTGAAATGCTTCCAGGTCTACTTACATTCATGGCTGATGTCCCAGGTAAAGCATTTGTCTGTCTGCTGTGCAGACAACTGGGTGCAGATCTGTAATGTTAGGGGGATTCACATTAGCAGAGAACAAAAGAAAAGTAGAACACAGGTTAGTAAGTTTACACAGGGCTGCTACAAAATGTGAAAAAATTAAATACAATTTACACTGGCAAATTCTGTGTAAGCATGTAATGCTGCATTAAAGGGATAATTCACCCAAAAATGAAAATTCTGTCATTCCTGTAAGACCTTTGTTCGTCTTCTGAACACAAATTAAGATATTTTTGATGAAATCTAAGGGCTTTCTGACCCTGCAAAGACAGCAATGCGACTACCACGTCCAAAACCCAGAAAGGTAGCAAAGACATCATTAAAATAGTCCATGTGGCACCAGTGGTTCAACCGTAATGTTATAAAGCAACGTGAATACTTTTTGTGCACAAAGAAATCATAAATAACAACTTTATTCAACAATTTCTTCTCTTTTGTGTCAGTCTTCAACATGCGTTCACGAGAGTACCACAACACATCAATGTCCTTATTACCCTTCTGGGCCTTGAACGTGGTAGTAACATTGCTGTCTATACAGGGTCAGAAAGCTCTTGGATTTGATCAAAAATATCTTAATTTGAGTTCCAAAAATGATTAAAGGTCTTACGGGTTTGAAATGACATTAGGGTGAGTAATTAATGACAGAATTTTCTATTTTTGGTGAACTAACCCCTTAAAAGACGAGAATATTTTGGGTCTCATAGTATTAGAGATAGATATAGCACTGCGTTGCATTAAATCTTTTTGACTTCTTACAATGCATACATTTTGTACCCTCCAAGAATCTGTGTAAAGGCACTTTTCAGTTCAAATCTTGACCTTTAATGGGAAAATGAGAATATGGGGGTATTTTGGTAATGATAAATGGTAATACTCACTGTTTGTTTGAAGTGGAGTATGTGGCAGTGCATTGAGATTGAGGCTGTGAGCAGTGCGTGTGGAGCTGGTTCTGGTTGAGATGAGCCAGTGCGCACTGCTGCTGTTGCTGAGGTTGAAACTGATGATGTTGACTATGCTGAGACTGTGTCTCAGTGTGAGGCTGGTTCTGACCTGGCGCCTGCGCAGGAAAGTTCTACAAGCAAGAAAATATTAGAATTTAGAAAGCACATATATGCAAAATATTCTATTAATATTTTTAAAAATACACTACCAGTCAAAGGTTTTTGAACAGTAAGGTTTTTAATGTTTTTTAAAAGAAGTCTCTTCTGCTCATCAAGCCTGCAATTATTTACTATTTCCAAATTACAGCAATTTTTTTTACTATTTAAAATAACTTTTCTATTTTAATATATTTTAAAATGTAATTTATTCTTGTAATTTTTATACATTTTAGCTGAATTTTTTAGCATCATTCCAGTCATACGATCCTTCAGAAATCATTCTAATATTTTGATTTGCTGTTCAAAAATATTTTTTATTATTATTATGTTGAAAACAGCTAAGTAGAATTTTTTCAGGTTTCTTTGATAAACATAAAGTTGAGAAGATCAGGATTTATCTGAAATAGAAATCTTTTGTAACGTTACAAATTTCTTTATTATCACTTTAATTTCTATAATTTCATTGCCAGAAAAAAAAGTAATGATGCTGAAAATTCAGCTTTGAAATCACAGGAATAAATTACATTTTAAAATATATTCAGATAGAAAACAGTTATTTAAAATAGTAAAACTAGTTACATTTTTTTACTGTATTTTCTGTACTTTGGATCAAATAAATGTAGGCTTGGTGAGCAGACGACACAAAATCTTACTGTTCAGAACATTTTGACTGGTACTGTATATTTAGAAATGCTCATTTTCCTTGCTCTGTCTTGCCCGTGTATAAGTGTATATGAAAACTGTTTGATATTTAATACTCCTAATCTGATCCTCTGATAATCTGAGCTTTATTTTTCCTACTACAGTCCACATGAACAAACACAAGCAAGTGCAGAATATTTACTACTACTTCATACAACATAGACTTTTTGCAATTATTTATTCATGTTTGTGTAAGCTTTTGAAACATGTATTTCCTCTCACCGGTTTGGTCTCCTCCTCCACCCGTGACTGGTTAAGCTCCAGGTCAGTAAAGAGGCCCACTTCCTCACAGTCCCGTAAGAAACGGGTCGGAGTTGGAGTCTGATCTACAGATAAATAGAGAGTACATGTTTACCACAAATGCAAACAGCATCAGATTCCACACACAAAATTCCACTGGCAATATATATTAAAAACACAATGGAGATTTTTATTAATTAAGGCACATTTCATTCACAACAGTAATTCAAAGTGATTTAAATAAAAATAATAATAAAATAGTCATAACAAGTGTATAAGAGATGAAAATAACAATGAGCAATAAAAAATAAATATTGAAAAAATGTAAACACACACACACACACATATATATATAAGTTGTTTTATTTATGAAAACAAATATGAAAATGTGTATTTATCTATATTTCTATGGAACATAGACTAAACACATGTAAACTGAGGAGGCATAGGAAATTTCTCAAGGTCAAGGAATAAAAACTTTAGATCAGTAGATCGATATCAAGTAACCTCCAGGCATTCTAAACAAATGTAGAGCAACTAGCCCTCTTCTCAATGTCATGAGCGGAACTTGTCTAAAGTAATCTTCTGGCATGCTCAAAAATGTTAAAAATTAACCCTGTGTCATAAACATGAGCCTGATTTTGCTCTTGTTGTTTTGGTAATTTAGGGGTAGTCTAAACGAAACTGCTTTTTCTAAGCTACTATGAAAGGGGTCAGAAGGTAAAGTCCTTCTTTTGTTTTTTATGTAAATGCTTCTGTCGCTGCAATGATGGCTCACAGACCCCAGAGGTCAAGGGTCAGGCTGATGTTTACATGTCAGACATTGGGTTTCCAGGGTAACAGACATTGTCTAAAACCTAAATTAAAGGAGATGGAGAGCATGACCTATCATGACACACATTTGCTTTTCACAGGCTCTTGTATTACTGACCTGCGAGTTGTAGGTTGATACTCTTTAGCTGCACAGCTTTATTAGTTAATAATAATAAAACATTACCCTTTGATATGAGTGGGTAATGTGTGCTTTTGAAAGCTTACCTGAAAGCATACTGTCACACTTAATAGAAGGGAATTTTAGGGTCATCTCATGTTTGTGTCTGTGAATAATTAGGTGATCTTCTCTTTGGAAGCGCTACAAGAGCAAGAAACAAGGCAGGCTGTGACAATGGTGAATTACATAAAAGATAAACATTTGTTCCAATATGAATCATAATCTTTCAATAGTAATTAATTGTGAAATGTGAATCAATGTAATTGATGGATAGAATTCGACAGCATACACACTCAAAAAATTCAGCCTGCTAGGTCATTTTATTAGGTTGTTTTTAATATTTTTACAGAGGTGCTGGGTAGTTTTCTTCACTCTAAAAAATGCTGAGTTATTTTTTTTACCCCAAATGCTGGGTTCATCTTGTTGGGTCATTTTATTGTTTTTTTTTTGTTTTGTTTTTTTGTTTTTTTGCTGGGTAGTTTTTCTGTAACTAAGCTGCTGGGTCATTTTTAATGGGTTATTAAATATTGGGTTATTTTTTCTACCCAACCGCTGGGTTGAGCCTGTCTCCAAATCAGTACGCAGGCTTTTTGAGTCCTCTACAGGAGAGAGCGGTTCTCAGTGCCGCTGATTTGGTGCACTTCTTCAGCGAAATAAAGGTTTGTATATATCATATTTTATTTATTAAGTCTTTATTGTGCTGTAAATTATATTGTTTTATGCAACGCAACATACAAGGATGAGATATCTGTCAGCTGCTCAGCAGCAGTCATTTTGCATGATGGAAATGCCTTTTGCCTTGCATAACATAAATCGATTTTATTTGTTATAATAGTGAATTTAACTTAATTTAATTAGATGTTAAAATATGTTCTGTCTCAGTACTGTTTGTTTATGGTCAGGTTATGGAGTCAGTCACGGCATCTTTCAGCTACAAATAAAAACGTGAGGCGGTGGTCTGAGGTTCGTAGTTCCCCCGACGAACAGCAGCCCATTACCAGCTTAGTTTTCACCGACACACCGGCACGAGAACTAGCATTTTTTCTGTGAAAAGTGATTACAGAGAACGGCTGAATACTCTTAAATTAAAATGATACTTTTAAATGTTACATTTTCTAAAAATGGTTGTTAAATGAGTTTAAATGTGTGTAATATTGTAAACTATATTGTATTCACTGAAATAAATTTTTATTTGTCTTATATTTTTGTCCATGGGTGTTGTTGCCTCTATAATTCTGTGTGATTTTTAATTTTTAATTTTAAAGTAAAATTAAAAGTTAAAATTATTTTATTTGTATTTTATTTTTTATTTTCCAGTCATTTTAAGCCAGCAATATAATAATTTTTAAACAATAGTAGACTTAAATAAAACAACATGCTAATAAACACATTTAACGCAACCAGCTGAGTCAAAATAACCCAGCGTGTGTTTTGTCCAACAGTTACCCAGTGCTGGGTTGCCAAATAACCCAAGTTGGGTTGTTTTTAACCCAGCATTGTTTATAGTGCATATAACCCATAGTTGTAGCTTAAACAATTTTCCAACTATCAGTAAAACTACACATCTGTTACTTACCTGTGAGCATCCAGGAGCAGTGCATACATATGGCCTGTCCTGATCAACATTCATCACTGAGATCTAAAAACCTAAACATACATAAACACACACATGCACACAGACATACAAACACATGCACACAAAGGAAATGACATTATAAAGTGCTGATGACAGACAGACAGATATAAATAACACCTAAGCAAAAATAGTGTCAAATACAGATTAATTATTTTAATTTCTCAGTCTATCTATTTATCTATCTATCTATGATATCCTACCTATGAAACCTATATGAAACTATGAAACCGAACCTATTTGTATTTCTTTCAGTTCTCTATATTTTGCTCACATTTTCCTCTTTGAGGTCTCTTCTGTACGTGTTCTCTGTATATGATATTTCATCATAGTCGCGCCTTATAAAAAAGATCCTGCTACTTGCCCGGTCACTCATAACGTGAGCATTCCTCTAGTCATGACATCATCATTTAGTTCAGCCGGGGCGAGAGTTTGAATTGGCAAGACGGGTCTACGGTGCTAATGCCAACCGGCCTGCAGAATGACGTAATGGCGAAACCGGAGGACTCACGCGGTGTCACGAATTTTACAAACCCAAACAACCTGATCAGACACCCTACCCGGGGCAATAATGTGTCATTTTAGCGAAGAGGGGAAAAAACATCGTAAAGTTGTCTGAATCACTGTGGAGTATGCGTGATAGGAAATGTCGTACAGGGTGTATATGGAAAAAAATAATTTATGCAAATAATTATTCTCTCAAAATAGGCACACGTGTGCGATATAACATTTAAGCATATGGAAGATTAAAAATAGAGACTTCGAACCGCTACCTGTCAAACAGCTATTCCCCTAAAACGCGTTGTTGACAAGTTTGTTGACAATCTTAACTGAAAACTTACAGACATTTCACAAAAGAGTCAAAACCTTATATATTCTACTACTAATTTTATCTGTTTGTTTGGTGGTGTCACACCCCCTTAAACAGGCAGTTTACGAACATTTCAATGGAAACCGGCACTTTGACAGATACCAACTTGACAGTAAAACAACAAACAACAGCAACAGCAAAAATCCCTACAACACTGTACAAGACACGAAAGTCCGTTTGTGTTGTGAGCTAAGTGTGAAATCACATTCACAAGAGCAAGTGTAAAACAGTAATACTAACTTACCTAAACGCACGCAGACTGAGACTAGCAACGCTCCTCGCGCTGGGACGAAGCACGCTGAAGTGAAACGCGATTACAATATGATCTATTTACAGAAGCATTACATCACCTCGCGGTGACGTCACGTGGGATTCCTGAACTTCTAAATCATTGCGGTCCGCTTTTTAAAAAGAGGAGGGGTTTCAGACCGCGCGCACCCGCCCACCGGAGGATGAAGCGGGCGTCCGATGCGGACATTGGCGCGTTGAGGGGAAAAAAGGGAAGAGGGAGGCGCTTCTCTCGGTGTGCGTACTGCGCCAACAGCTGTCTGGAGCAGTGCGCGGGACGGTCCCGATTAGCGAATGGTGCGTGATGATAGAGCGAACAGAGAGAAAATGGGCATGTATAAGCGTGTTAGCCGTTGGTTTACAACGTTTAATTACAAACTGTTCCCAGCCATTTGTTTGTTTTTTAGGTGGTCAACGATACAAACGGCATGCTTTCTTTTCCCTCTTTTTCTATGTTTACTGTGTAACCGGAAAATACAATCACACTACAAACCATACAGGCAACTATAAAGTAACTTTACTTAATGTAGATTTACTCAGTGAGATTTTGTAATGTAAATCAGACTGTTATTTTTTCAAAACTGGGCTTTGGGGTTCTGTTAATAAAATAGATATATATCTTTAAAAATATATATACACTACCAGTCAAAAGTTTGTGAACAGTAAGATTTGTAATGTTTTTAAAGAATTCTCTTCTGCTCACCAAACCTGCTTTTTAAAATTCAAAATACAGCAAAAACAGTAATATTGTAAAATATTTTTACTATTTAGAATATCAGATTTTAATATATTTAAAAATATATTTTATTCCTGTGATCAAAGCTAAATTTTCAGCATCATTACTCCAGTCTTCAGTGTCACATGATCCTTCAGAAATCACTCTAATATGCCGATTTGCTGTTCAAGAAATATTTGTATTATTATTATCAATATTTAAAGGATTCTCTGATGAATAGAAAGATTCAATAAGCAGCATTTATCTGAAATTAAAAGCTTTGGTAACATTATACACTTATTTATATATATATTTATTTTGGGGGAAAGAAATTATAGAACTCAATACTTATATTTAGCAAGGATGCTTTAAAATGATCAAAGTGATGATAAAGATGTTTATAATGTTACAAAAGATTTGTATTTCAGATAAATGCTGTTCTTCTAAACTTTCTATTTATCAAAGAAACCTGAAAAAAATTCTACTCAGCTGTTTTTAACATAATAATAATAAATGTTTTTGAGCAGCAAATCAGAATTTTAGAATGGTTTCTGAAGGATCATGTGACTGGAGTAATGATGCTAAAAAATCTGCTTTGAAATCACAGGAATAAATTACAATTTAAAATTATTTCAAATAGAAAACAGCTATTAAATAGTAAAAACATTTCAGATTTTTTACTCTTTTTGCTGTACTTTGGATTAAATAAATGCAGGCTTGGTGAGCAGAAGAGACTTCTGCTTCTTCATGAAAAATCTTACTGTTCAAAAACTTTTGACTGGTAGTGTATGTCCAGACATGTTTTATAGAGCTTTGACACTGATGTCAACTTTTAGATCATTGAAAACATAAAAATAAATTTTGGTCAGTGTGATGACAATGTTAGTGGTCACTTTCCATAATCAAGGCAATGGATAAAGACTTTGTGTTTTCTGAGGGAATAATTCTAGTAGACAAATGTTTCTGACTTATGCTATAGTCAAAATCACTGCCAGGATGCTTCATAAACAAAAACGTAAAGCCACAAAGTGTGACTCCATCTGTCAGAGATGTTATATATGATGACATTAACCAGATGCATAAAGAAAAAACAACAACAACAAAACATGTGCCAAGTATTTATTTTTTGGTAAGTTCACTTAAGGAAAGTTTTTGCAGTTTAATGTAGTGTCTAACCATATTGTGTTAAACTGCTGAAAACTGATGTCATAATCTCAGATGTGTGCCAGAATGTGGATACATTCAGATTATCGTGAAACTAAGGGGTGTGTCTGATGTTTCAGAACAGCGTGGTCCTTTTGTGGTAAGCGCTAGGGAAAGAGTGAAAGAAAAAGGCAGAACAAGTGGGAGGGAGAGAAAGAGAGAGCATGATTCATTAAGTCTGCTCTAACTCAGAATGCTAGTAGCTGTTTCCTCAGCAACACCACAAAACAGGAAGTGGTAATGATGTCACATCAAACTCCAGCCTTAGCTGACTCCTACGTCTATGAGTATGAATCATTCACACACAGAGACAATGCAGCAGAGGACATGCACCCACAAGTCTCATATGACATCATCCATGTTTCTCCCATGATATAATTCTCCTTAAAAAGGAACTGTGTCAGGTTCACCTTTTGTTTCACCATTTAAAGTATACACAATTAAATTAGTGATTCTTGCTAATAAAGCATACAAATAACCTTTACATTAATCCATGGTTTAACTGATTTACAAAAGAGAAACAGCATTTTATTACAGATAACAATAACCTATTTTTAAACCTTTTTTTATTGCATGTAAATGAATATACAGTATGTGCATGTGTGTAGCAGGTCACATGTCTGTTTGTAATTCTTCACATGAGCCTTTGTAATACTTAAGTGTGTCAAGGTAGATCTTCAAAAGTCTCAAAGATTTACTGCACATGAGTCATACTGTATTGGATCAATCAAGAATTTGAACTAGATAAATCCTGAACCCTTTGACATCATTCATGACCTGGCATGACCTCCTTGTTGTTTCTAGCATCTGGCATCGGGTGCTCAGGTCTATTTTGTTTAAGGCAGATGGTTGCATTTACTAACATCTGGCTGGCTTTACGTTATAACATTATATGATACGTCCCAAACAGTTGCCTCTAGGTTTATGAGCTTTTCGGTACAGTCTTGGGAGTTGGTGGTATATGAAGTGCATTCGCACAAAATTATGAAGCTGGAGAGAAAATATAGTATTTCAGGAGTAAATGTTTATGCAAGTCTATTTGTTTGAAAACAGTGGCATGGAAAATACTTGGTCATTTAGTCTCTCGCTTATTTACATAGGCCAACGGCAGGGAACATTTATAACAGGAAGATTTAACGGTTGATTAACAAGTGATGGTCAGCACACAGTCACTGTCACAGGCTGATCAAAGGGACATTCCTCCTGCTCTTTGTGAACGCAACGCCTTACATGGACTCTTGTGTCACACCTGACAGATTCCCAGTCTGGTCAAGGTGGGAGGTCAACATTTTTAATTCCATTTATAGGTCTAATACTTACTGTATGACACAGTAAGTAATGGAGTCACATGACATTCTGCAATTATGTAGCTGGATTCAAATATGCAGTATTTGTTGTAATTGTGCATTCTTTCTTACAGCTGAAAAGAATGCATTGAAAGATTGCATTTAGATTAATCCAAAATCATTAGATCTGAGTGTTTAATGACATCTTATGCTGCAAAAGTGGCACAGAAAGTTGAATATTTATTGCATATACATTTAAATTTTTATGTTACATCTGTGCAGCATTAAACAGTGATGGCCATGCTGCTAGTAAAATCCATTTTATACCTTTACTGACAACATAGGTGGTAAAGAGAAAGTCACATGATTAATCAAAGTTCATCACAATAGCTTTTCTACAAGTTGTGTTAAATACTGATTACAAGGTACACAGTGTCATGTCATTCAGTAAATATGAATTAAACAGGGGTTCTCAAACATTTTGGGGCCAGGGACCCCTTACAGTGGAGAAAATATTCCAAGGAACCGCTCATAATTATAACAGTGATTTATGCTTACTACAATTTGTAGATGCCACTGGAAATTGCCGCTGTAATTTTTCTAGATTTCGCTTTCTGTATTAATTTTTCTGGACTCTGTTTTAATGGTTAAATTAAATTTTAGTAATTAAAAAAGCATTTCTAATTAATTAAAATAATAAAATGATTATTTATTTTTGCCAAAACTTTGCTACACAAGGTTTACTGTTAAAATTTAATGAAAGAAAAATGTTTAGCCTATTATTCCTTAAAAACTACAGTTTTAATAATTGTATTTATTATTATTATTATTATTATTTTGAGACAGTAATTTGTTTTTGTCAAAATTTCATCAAGTTAAACCAGACTTTTATTCTGACGGGTTGACGAGTTTCTCTCTGTGTGTGTGTATGATAGGATGATAATTTTTCTCAAATGAAATGGTGAACCTAAAATTATTTAGCAGACCCCCTAGATATATGTCACGGACAACCAGAGCTCTGCGGACCCCTGAATTAAACAACATGAATTGTAACATAAAACCCTATAAAATTTAATACCATCATACAGAGAACACTGTGAATGTCTATTTACAGTATTTTACTATAAATTAAAAGATAACTTGTTCTTTTTCACAAGCTGTACTTTTAACAGTATTAGACAAAATATAAAGTTATATCTACTACAGATTTTCACCATATATATACACCACTACCCAATGAACAGGTCTTTTAGAGTTAAAATTAAATTCACTTTATTCTGAAACAATCTTTTATATATTTTTACAAAATGTTTTATAAAATGTTCATAAAATGTTTTAAAATTATTGTATATTTTGACTATGAAAACATTAAACGATGAATGCAAGTATGAAATTATATAAAAATCCTAAAATACACTACCTGTCAAAAGTTTTTGAGCAGTAAGATAATGTTTTTAAAGAAGTCTCTTCTGCTCACCAAGCCTGCATTTATTTAATGCAGAGTACAGCAAAAACAGTACAATTTTGCATCTTGTTTTACTATTTAAAATATCTGTTTTCTATTTAAATATATTTTAAATTATTCCTGTGATTTCAAAGCTGAATTTTAGCATCATTACTCCCTTCAAAAATCATTCTAATATTCTGATTTGCTGTTCAAAAAACAGCATTTATCTGAAATAGAATTTATGAAATTAAATTGAAATTTGTAACATTATAAATGTCTTCATCATCACTTTTGATCAATTTAAAGCATCCTTGCTAAACAAAATTTCTATAGTGTGTAATGTTACAAAAGCTTTTAATTTCAGATAAATGCTAATCTTTGGATATTTCTGTTCATCAAAGAATTCTGATGAAAAATTCTGAAAAATGTACTAAACGGTTTTAAATATTGATAATAATAATAATAATAATAAATGTTTATTGAACAGCAAATCAGCATATTGGAATGATTTCTGAAGGATCGTGTGATACTAAGGACTGCAGTAATGATGCTGAAAATGCAGCTTTGATCACAGAAATAAGTTACATTTTAAAATTCTAATAGAAAGCAGTTATTTTAAACAGTAAAAATATTTCACAATAGAACTGCTTTTGCTGTATTTTGAATCAAATAAATGCAGGCTTGGTGAGCAGAAGAGTCTTCTTTAAAAAAAAACATGAAAAATCTTACTGTTCAAAAACTTCTGACTGGTGGTGTACATATGAAATACATGCTCTGTTATTAAGGTACTCTACAGTAAGTTTAATTAACACATAAAAACAACAACAACAACAAAGGTGTAAAATTTGAAACCAATTACTATGAAATTATTGACTCACTATTGCACAGTATGAAAAGTTTTTACAAAAGCGCTTAGTTTATTAACACTTGGAAGAGTCACACAGCCAGTATGTGTAAATAATGTTCATTTAAGTTTATTAGGTACAAAATTAATTTTAGGATCATTTTTGCATTGCCAAGTAGTGGGACTTAATAAACACTCTTACACTTTTAAAGCCTAGCTGACGGGATAGCAAAAGGTGCACTGAAATAATCAATAATACAGTTGCTTATGTGGCCCTTCTCAGTCAAGCATTCCTCGCCTTTCTCCGCTCAGGTGAACAGCAGCATGTTTGTTTCGCCGGTCCCTCCTCCTCCTCCTGCTCCTCCGTCATGCTGCTTTGCCCCCATCCCCCTCCCATTGGCTGGCAGCCGTCTAAACAGCTCCAGCTGCAATCACCGCCGCCGCTGCTGCTGCAACGAGCTGCCGGCTATTTGATCACCCCCATCCCGCACAGCCTCTGCCTTCGCCGGTCTGCAAGCTCACGGACCTCTGCCAACACATCCATTATGACGGGCGTCGCGGCTGCTTCCTTCTTCTCCAACGTTTGCCGGTTTGGCGGTTGCGGGCTGCATTTCGAGTCCCTGGGCGAGCTCATCGTTCACATCGAAGATAACCACATCGGTAAGTGGCGCTCCGGTTTCGGCCTGCTGTCCCGCTAAGCAGCCGCTCTCAAGCGGCGAGAAGGCGCGTCTGTGCTCCGCGCATTTGACTGGGTTCTGTGCAGTGACGCGCTTATTCACTTGTACGAACTCGCTGCAAATTTAATAGCATTAGCATTGACTCGGTTTAATTAAGAGGCGACAGATAGTCATAAGCAGGTCTCAACGACGGGTGCACGGATTCGTGCACGGTTACCAGACGCCGCTCTGTTTAGATCTAGGCCTGTATGTACTTGTGGCAAGCCGTTTATCATGTATTTCTTCAAGTAACTACTACCTAATTTTGCTGTTCGCATTATTAGTAGTTTAGGGTAAAAAATAAAAGTCGTCAAATAATGATTTAATGTGAATAATTATTATTATTATTTTTTAGCTTCACTATATTACAGTATATTACAGTATATATTACAGTTTACTGTAATATACTTATTCCAATAAAGAATGTTTATTCGTTACATAATAGCACATAGTTACTAATATCTGTTTCAGTGTTCTAGTTGGCTACTAATTGAATGGACATATTTTTTAACCACTTTACAATGAAATGCACTGTATAAAAGTCTTAGATCACATCATTGTTTATATAAAACTGTTTTATAGACCAATTTGAAGTAGACGTCACAGTTACGTCACCTGCAGCTGTGCGCGCATCGCGGTGGCAGAAAAACACTGGTAACAAGTGGAGGAAAATGGGTAAAATCCATGGAATAAAAGAAAAAATGTATCAGAATGCAAATTTTTATAGAATACTGTCATCAAAGACGTTATTTGAAGGTAAATGCAGACGTTTAAATGGAGAGACTATATATCAAATCTGCTATGTTTTTTCTACTTTTAAAGCATAAATTTGATTTAAACAGTTTGCCTACATAATATTCATATATGCAGTTCATAGAGGACATATTGTATTATGGCATAAAATACTACTTAAAATTATAACATATTTACACATTTACATTTTATCTCACAATTCTTACTTACTTTCTCTGCAATGTTTATATCTCATAGTTTGGACTTTATACCTCAATTTAACTTAACAATAGCAAGTTTGTCAATTCTGAGGAAAAAAATGTGGGATATGAACTAATGGTTCTGAGCCGAGGAGAACAGACAATGAGGAGTTGATTTTTCTTGTCCGAATTAAGAGACCCGATTGTATGAATAAAGTCAGAATTTTAAAAAATAAACTCAAATTTATTCTTTTATTCCATGACTTCCATAGACCGCTACTTAAAAACTGTTGCCACCCAAAAATAGCCAGGCTCCGCCCACAAAAATCACTGTTTGCAAAAAAACACCGAATTGGTCTAAAGAGATTTTGTACTGATTTTTTTTCTTCTTCAGAAAGACGTTTTGTCATCTGAACAATCTGTATGTTGCGGTACAATCCTTTAAACACGTACTTCTGTCAGCCTTGTTTTCATTCCAGTCAAAAATTAAATAAGACACTACCCTGACTAAGGTTAAATGTAAAAATGGCTTGCCATGTCTACCGTAATTAGCGCTCGCTGTGGAGAGCCATTGTTTACGCTAGAGTTGTGTATTCAAGCTGTCTGTCAAGTCCACAGGAATGAATCTCTGTTTAGGTGTTTAACAGTTGTTTGAAAATTTACATACAAAAATTACCTTTTCAAATGAACCCCAAGTTAGGGAGTCACTATATGAAGCAGAATGAACTTTACTTAGAGAGGTATGTTGTTGTTTGTCAGAACTTGTTTTTTCGCAACAGTTTATTAATGGTGCCGTCTGGTTTAAGAGGTGTAAATCTTTGTACACTGTAAAAATTTCAGCCTACTAAAATAGAAAACTTTAAGTAACGTGGTGCGAGTTAAATCTTTATGATTCATTGCACTTTTTCAACCACCTGGAGTTTAAAGTTGAAACTGAAAACGGAATTTAATTACTGATGAAAAAAATTCAGATTGAAACAAAAAACTCGAGAAATACAGATGTTATATCATGATAATGCAAACATTACTACAGTGTATACAGTATTCTCTTATACAGACCTTACTCAAACTGTTTGTGTGTAGTGTATTTGCTGATTTGTACTGGAAATGCCTGAGTGTTTATTACTGATGCATAGAGTTTTGCTGTGCTGCTCATGTCTATTCTGATGGCAGTGCTTCACTCAGATTCTCTCCATAGTGACTGCAGCTGTCACAATGGAAGGCATCTGTCAGAATGAAACACACCTGCACCCCAGTCACTGTAGCCTCATAAAAGATCAGCTGGCCTGATTTCCCCCAGGAGTCACAGATCTGACTATTGGGGTTAGGGATTTGACCTGAGAGCTCTTGTTTTAATGAGCACAACAATGAAAGACCCCCTAGCCCTCTGCACAGATCATTAATAGTACTAATCAATAATAATCCTATTGAGTGCAGACCCCATGCAGTGACTTTGCTAGCCATGAAGATGATTGTTAAAATTTGTAATGTAAATTAAAGATGCTTGAGTTACAACTACTGTGTTCTGCACTATTAGTGTTTTCAGTGGGATATTAATTTTAAAACTTGACAGGGACAACCTATGTTTTGGACAGCTGGCATATAGAGCAGGATACAGACTAAGTCTACATCTCCTGTATTACATCCCATGATTGTCTCAAACTCTTCCTCTGTTTCATCGCTTTAGGAAATCACACACGCATGTAACAAATGAAGTGCTGGTGATAGCAGGTCATTGTTTAGGCATTAGTTGATTATTCTACTGACTGCAATTTTTTAATTAAAAAAGCTATTATGACAAACGGTAAAATGCTTACAAACCAATTAAAACAAGATTCTATGAAAATAGCTGTACAGTGTGTGGCCTTGAATGACTTTTTACCTCAAATGCCATCGCAGAAGCCCTAGTGAAAAAAATAAAAATAAAAATGTATTTAAAAAACATTTAATTTGTACTAAGTATACTACAAATACATTTACATATTTATGTGCTTAATACCCTACAGTTGTACTTATGGTATACTAAACTGGTATACTTAAAGTCTGCTAAATTGGAACAACTAATTTTGTGCTTAATGCACTTTAATTGTGCAAAAGTAGTTTTGAGGTCCAACTAAAGTAAATATACTTAAGTATATGTGATTGTGCTAAAGTAGAGCTATTGCAAGTATACTTCAGTATACTTTAAATATATTGCATCTAAAGACTGATATTATACAGACATCATATAATCCTTATTGATAGTGATATTAAAACACATTTTAGACATAATATTGTGAAATGTGCTTTGTGCAAATTTTAATTTGATACCAATAAGTCTTAAGTGATGTATGTTAATGGATTTCATGTATACTTAGTATAAAATAAATGTATTTTAAATAAATTATGACTTTTTTTTTTTAAACTAGAATTGTCTTAGCAGTAAAAGCTATTTATATCAGAACCATATCTGTGTTTGACATTAATTTTCAGTGTGTTTTATTAGAATATTTAGATGTATTGTGCATTTATCAGTTGTCAGCCATAACCAAGTAAATGTTATTGGTTTATTTTACTGGGATGATTTTTAATATCGGTGCATTTCTACTATTAAACACGTTTCTTTTCAAAGTGTCAAAGTTAAAATAATTTATCACATAAGTAATTCAATACTTATTTCAACCACTCCTTTCAGTGCAGTTATAGATAGTTTGTATCATGTGTTCACTACTGTACATGGCATTGTCTTGACTGTGTGCCATAGTCGTCATGGTGAATTCATCTGGCAAAGTTAAATATAGAGGTTGTGTCTGCTTGTGAACATTTAAACTTTGCATTTTGATTATACTTTTCACTAATATGCTTCATGTAAGCTGTTTGAGAGGAAGATGAGTTGAGAGAAATTAGGCAAACAGACAGGTTTACTCAACTGAGGTTACGCAATCACTTCCAGAATATAGTACGTTATTGCAGTGTAACAAGCAACGTCATCTCAGATTGTTAAGACGTCATGTTGGTGTTAGTTCAACTTAATTTTGCAATGTTGTCGCTGGCTTGTCTTATCTGACTTCCATGTGATATTGCTTGTGTATTGCATGCCAATTCTTTCATTTAATTTCTTACAATCAAAGTGAAGCTACTTCATCTGAACACAAAGGGCGTATATGCATTCTAATTCCTTCAGTATGTAGACTGTAGACATAAATAATTAGATAAATTGTCTTAAACTGCTTGTCCTAATTGTTCTTCAGATTGATCACTTTATGTCTGTTGGTTACAGTTGCATGCTGTCAGTTTTGACTCTTGAGTGAATATAAAGTTAAATAAGCTTATGTAACATTGCCTCCTTGTGGTAAAATTGTGGTGTTTTTACAACATGACACACCGGACAGACGTTTGCAGACTGTCAAAAGATCTGTGTACATTTACATTATGTAATCAAATAGTACCAAGAAAGAGCTGTCATGTTACCCTGTATAGAACACTAAATTATATATTTTGTCATGCAGCTGGTTTGAATATAAGATGAGAATCACTGACAGATGGGTATCGCAGGTAGTCATAACACCGCTGCGCGTCTTTGTACTCATCAGGGTGAGTGTGAGAAAGAGATACATGCAAACAAACACGAAAAGGAAACTTCATTGGATATATCTGTTTATAGTTGCCTAGGCCGAAAGGAATTTTGCATGATGTCATGCCCTCCTGTGATAGTCGGTCCTCCGGGTATTCGGACCTGCATTTAAGTAAGTTGTTGTTTAGTGTTGTGGCAGTGGAAATGTGTTCAGACATGCCCGTTTCGTTGCCTATCTACTGTATATGCATGTCGTATGTAAAAAATGACATCATTTTAAACAATGGAAAGCAGAGTTACTCTGTTACGGTCTGTGTTTGTTGTTGTTGTCTGTTATCGTATTGCGTCACTGCAGGTTACGCACGCAGCCAAGTCTGTCCCAGCGGCTGACAGCGTAACCATAGCAACAGTGAAACTAAATTCAACTTTGTGAAAGGTCTAAAAACGTTTTAGCAAAACACTAAAAGAGGTGAGTTTCAGTGTTTTAACGGTCACCGTTAGCATAGACAACGCTCTTTCAAATGCACTAAGCCATCACCGCTATGTGGATCTACAGTGCCTCGCGAAAGTATTCATACCCCTTTATTTTTTCACATTTTGTTGTTGCTGCCTTATGTTAAACTGCTTTAAATAACTTTTTTCCCCACATCAGTCTAGACTCCATACACCATAATGGCAAAGCAAAACATAAAAACAAGGTTTTAATATATTTGCAAATTTATTACAAATAAAAAACTTCCACTGCATAAGTATTCATACCCTTATCTGGGACAGTTGAAATTTCACTCAGGAGCATTCATATTTCTTGTAGATGTTACTACACTTCGAGAGACGTTAACCTGTGGCAAATTAAATTGAGTGTGTATGATTTGGAAAGGCACACATGTCTTAAAGATAGGTCTAACAGCTGAAAATGCATACCAGAGCAAAAACCAAGCCCTGATGTCATAAAGCTGCCTAGAGCTCAGAAACAGGACCGCATCAAGCCACACATCTGGGGAAGAGTTCAGAAAAAAATCTGCTGCATTAAAGCTTCACAGAAGCATTTAGTCTGCATTACCCTTAATGGAAGAAGTTTAAAACAACCAGGACTCTTTCTAGAGCTGGCTTCCTAGCCAAACTGAGCAATTGATGGAGAAGGATCTGTGCTAGAGTGGTGACCAAGAAGCTGATGATTCTAGTTGAACTCCATGATCATTTATGCAGATGGGAGAAACGTACAGACAAACATCTCTGCAACACTTCACTGATCTGGGCTTTATGGCGGTGTGGCAAGACCTCAGTCCTCTCCTCAGTAAAGACACATGAAAACACACTTGGAATTTGCAAAAAAAAAAGCACCTAAAGAACCCTCAGACTCTGAGAAACATGATTCTCTGGTCTGATGAACCTCGATTCCAAGCATCATATTTGAAGGAAGGCATTGCTCATCACCTGCAGAATACCATCCCAAAAGTAAAGTGTGGTGGTAGCAGCCTCATGCTGTGGGGCTGTTTTTCAGTGGCAAAGACTGAAGGACTCGTTAGAGTAGAAGGAAAGCTCAGTGCACCAAAATATTGAGATAGCCTTAATGAAAACCCAGTCCAGAGCATTCAAAACCTCAGACTGGGCAGAAAGTTCACCTTCCAACAGGACAATGACCCTAAACACACAGCAAGAGTGGTTTATAGACAACTCTGTAAATGTCCTTGAGTGGCCCAACCACAGCCTGGGCCTGAACCTAATCAAATATTTCTGGAGAAACCTAAAAATATACATCTGCCCCCATCCAACCTGACAGAGCTTGAGAGGTGAAGAGGTGAGGAGAAGAATGGCAGATAATTGCCAAATGTTGATGTGCAAAGCCTGTCGCATCATACCAAAACGACTTGAGGCTGTAAAGTTGCTTCAGCTAAGTACTGAGTTAAGGGTATGGATACTTATGCATTATACTTATTTCAGGTACTTTTTAAATAAATTTACGAAGTGAATAAATTACCATCCCAACATAACACATAAATTCTGTGTTTTACTTTGTCAATATGGTTTAAAGAGTGTAGATTGATGTGAAAAAAGTAATTAAAGCAGTTTAACATAAGGCAGCAACATAACAAAATGTGAAAAAAATGAAGGGGTATGAATACTTTTGCAAGGCACTGTATTTACAGATGTTTTTATTTAGTACTCTCGCTATCCTAGCATACTATTTGGGCCATTAAATGTTGTCATTTTATTAATTTAACCTTAAAAATAAAGCTAAAAAGCATTCAGAGTACTAGAAACTTGAAACTTGGACGAGTTTCTTTCAGTGACCAGAAGATGTCAGGCTTGTTACACAATAGCCGTTTGCTCTAATAGTAGGTAAGGGAAGTGTTTTTAGATGTAAACCAAAAAGTATGGAAAGGCCTTGTAAATGTTCAGGTTTTATTCTTTTGAGACCAAAATTGTCTAGTATGGCTGATAATAGGCAACAGTTATAATTTAAAAACAGTTTAATTATGGCATATTCATAAGGGAAGTGATGGATCTTCTGTTCCTCAGTATTGTTAAGCTGTTTTTAATTTGCTAAGCGACATGGTGAATATGTCATCCACATGTTGTTTTTAATAATTTTCTGAACTTATACAATGATTTTTGGGGGGTATCTAGCTGAAATAGTTGCAGTGATACTTTATTAAAAGTGACAGACTAATATCATAAAATGATAATTATAATTGTAAAAGTTAATACTGTTCAGCTCTGTTGAGATCATTATGATTTAATTGTGTGTGTGTGTGTGTGTTTGTATAAGAGAGCGTTGCATTAAATGACTTGTCAGGGCTTTTTATGAGGCAATTAGTGAGATCCAGTGGAAAATCCATTATACCAGCTTTCCTAGTCCCACCCAAACCCCAGTGTGTGTTTGTCTGTATGTGCTGGTGTGCGTAATTTGTGCATTTGTGTGTGTGAATGCTTATGTTTTTGTTTCCCTTTTCATGTGTGTGCTCGTCCTTGAGCTTGCGTGTGTTTGTGTGTACATACGGAAGTGTTTGGAGCGTCGTATCCTGCTGAGCTCTGAGAAGTGTAATTACAGCCTCGTTTAGAGTTCTCTCCATCCCCTCCTTTCCCGCCTGTCTTCCCCTCCCCCCGCTTCCCTCCATCCGGAGACCTGCTGCTCTCCAACGCATTAAAACACTCCCCTGCTTTTTAATTAGCCGTCTGGAAAACAAACCCGGCATTCCTGCATCGCTGCTCCATGCCAGGCTCCTCTGACTTATGCACAGACTCACACTAACAGGAGCACACACATACTGCTTTCCAATGGTTTTTGTGCCGTATTCCACCACGGGGTGGCACATTTGCTCTTTTGGTGGTTTCGGAGCCCTCTAAAAAGTTTCCAGCTACTCCAAAATGTTCTTACGGGGATGCGTTTCTGTCTAATTTAGATCCACCTGATCCCAAATCAGCGTGTAGGACAGCAGTAAAGAGCCCGGTGAGGGTTGATAGGCAGAGGATTTAATGATATGGCTGTGAATAAAAGGCATGTTTATGAGAGAAAGTTCTTTAATGTCCTCACAGAGGGCCCAGTATTATTAGCCCTACATAAAGATTTCATAGGGATTTAATACTGGTCATGGCCCATTAAAATGCAATATTACTGCTACTGCTTGGGACAAGTGGCACTTTCAACTCAAGTTCCTGCTGCCGTAAGGATGGTTGTTGTTTGTACTGAATTATGACGGCCGTTATTGAAAGTTTATGATTTTGCTAAATGCGAAAATTAACTCTGGGGCATTCCGTTTAAGAGGCACTGAATGGTAAGTGTGTGTGTTTCTTTTGCTTGTGTATTTCCTTGCTACTTTTCCTGTGGAAAGACCTTGTGTGCCTCCATTTTCTAGGTGAAGGGAAATCATAAAATTGGAAAACATTAACTCTGCCCTCCCTTTACTGTTCTGCACCTGGCACATGTAATTATGCTTCACCCCGACACACGTAATACTAGAATTAAGTTGCTGAGATTTAAAGGAATAATTCACCCTACAGAAATGAAAATTCTGTCTTAATTTTTCGTACCCTCATGTTTACTAAGACATACATGGCTTACTTTCTTTTGTGGAACATCATTTTCATATAATGCAATGAAAGTGAACCATGTATATGTGTGTATATATCATATTATTCAGATCTCGACAGCCCTGGCATCCCCATCCACTTTTATTGTAATGAAAAAGAGAAGCATAAACATCCTTCGTAACGTCTTTTTATGTTCCATAAAAAAGGAAAGTCACACTAGTTTGAAACTACATGAGGTTGAGTAAATTTGACAGATATATAATTTTTCTTTATTGTACACCTCCAGTCAAAAGTTTTTGAACAGTAAGAATTTTTTTTCTCTTAAGTCTCTTCTGCCCATCAAGTCTGCATTTATTTGATCCAAATATGGATATGGTAAAAATATTTGTACTATTTTAAATAACTGCTTTCTTTTTGAATATATTTTAAAATGTCATTTATTCTTGTGATCAAAATTAAATTTTCTACATCATTACTCCAGTCTTCAGAGTCGCATGATTCTTTAGTAATAATTTCTAATACACTGACTTGCTGTTCATTTGCTGTTCACTTGCTGTTCATTGTACTTGAGTTTTTTTAGGATTCTACTCAGCTATTTTCAACATAATATTAAAAAAGTTTTTTTTGAGTAGCAAATCATATTGAATGATTTCTGAAGGATCATTTGACTGGAGTAATGATGCTAAAAATTCAGCTTTGAAATCAGAGGAATGAATTACATTTTAAAATATATTCAAATATTTCAAAATATTTACTTTGGATCAAATAATCAAATAAATGCAAGCTTGGTGAGCAGACTTCTTTAAAATCTTTATGTTCAAAAACATGTTAATTTTGAGGTTATCTTAGAATTTGGACTTTGTTTCTTGCAATTCAGAGAAAAAAAAGTCAGAATTAGATGTAAAGAGATAATAACTCCTCATTTCCCCCCCTCACAATTCCAGGTTTACATCTCATAATTATGTTTATATCTTGCAATTCTGACTTATTGCAATCACAATTTTGTATCTTACATTTTCTTCTCAGAATTTCTGAATTTATATCTTATAGTCTCGGAACTGTTAGAAACAAAGTTAGAGCTGTGAGATAAAAAGTAACTATATCTATTTTTCTGAATTAATTTATTTTTATTCCATGGTGGAAACAGGCTTCTATGCTGAATTCTTCATTTTCAACAAACCGAATATAAAATTGTGATATTTTGCAAGGATCTTATTAATTGTAGATAACTCTCTAAAGGTGAATTTATGGCTTTAATTTGTGTATCTTATATTAAAAAGTTATGAAAAAATAAATATAAACCAGAATAAAACAAATAAATGCTGATGTGTGGGTAAAATGAAAAAAAAAAAAAAGCTGAAAAATCTAAACATTAAAATAACTCTTACACCAGTAATATGTGACCCTGGACCACAAAATCAGTCTTAAGTTATTTTAAGCAATAGTCAAAAATACATTGTATGGGTCAAAATGATTGATTTTTCTTTTATGCCAAAAATTCATTAGGATATTAAGTAAAGATCATGTTCCTTGAAGATATTTTGTAAATTTTCTACCATTAAAACTTAATTTCTGATTAGTATTATCCATTGCTAAGAATGTTTTTTGGACAACTTTAAATGCGATTTTTTTTTTTTTTTCCCCAGTATTTTGATTTTTGATTTTTTTTGCACCCTCAGATTCAAAAGTTGTAACTTGGCCAAATATTGTCATGTATTCTAATAAACCATAGATCAATGGAAAGCTTTATTCAGCTTTTAGTTGGTGTATAAATCTCAATTTAAAAAATTAACCGTTATGACTAGTTTTGTGATCCAGGGTCACATATAACTTTGATAGTCTACAGATAATTATTTCCTGTTTGATGTACTTTATTTTAACCATTTAGTTAAATTAGTGTTCATTTGTTTTCATTTAGTTGCTTTAAAAGCGTTAACTATTTTAGCTTGGAAGTGCACACCAGCAGGTAAAATGATTTGGAAAGGCTAATAAACCACTGATGAAGACCACCTCAGTGGACCACCTGAGATACACAAATGTGTGTGTGTGAGAGTGTGTGTCCTCTTTACGAGGTGAGGAAGGCCTAATCCATGCAGTGCAGTCACCAGAAAGTGCTCTGATGAGATTAAGGCAGCAGACTCAGGTAGCACTATAGACCGGTTTCCTAAAGACATCAAGGAAGCGTAGCTACTCTGTGCTATTTTACAATTCATTTGTGTTTGGGATTCAAGTCATGCTATTACAGATTGACAGAATGCTAAAGATTTGTATTACATGTGAGATCCGCAAATTCTCGAAGCATTAAGAAGCGTGTAGACGTTTCTCCATGTTGAAGAATAATGGTTTTAACATGGTGGAATGCTTTTAATGGCTTGGAGTAATATAGACATATGGGACCTATTATATACACTGCCTGTTATACACAAATATAAGCGCACACACAATGCGACCATTTGAACACAAAAACCCTGCTTTTCTTTTTCTACTTTCTCCACATGGTCATTGAAACCTCTGTGAAATAATCATGCAGAATGTTCCAACACACACACGCTCAGCAGTGTGTCTTTCTCTTTGTGGGTCTTCTGTGCACCATTTATGTTTTAATGAGCTCTAAGCAGCAATTAACATCCTACAATTCATCTCTCAACATAGTGCGGTAAACAATGTCTTCATTACGTAACATTTTTTCTTAGTATGTGCATATGTGTACAATTAAGACGCATACTGATCAATGTAATCATAAGGGACACTTTGCCACATGAGGGCAGTCTCAGGCCATGATTCAGACTATAACCGGACACACACACACACACACACACACACACGCACAGTTGGCAGAGGAACGTTTGAAGTATTGCCTGGTGGCCTCAGGCAATGGAAGCTGCCTGCTGTCACAAGTAGAATGGAAAAAGTGTGGTGATGTGGTGGTTGGGTTGGGCCTGCGGGGCATTAGGGGTACTTGTTTGACAAACTTACAGTAAGCACAAAGTAATGCTTCGAGCTGCTGCTTTGTCTGTGAGCTCCCATGTGCTTTGACCTGTGTGTGTACAGCTTTATCTTTAGCTTTATCCTGTGTTTTACAGTCTAATGTGATTGTGTTTTCTTTATTCCTCTCTCAGACACAGATCCCAGAGTTCTGGAGAGGCAGGAGCTGCAGCAGCCCACATATGTTGCTTTGAGCTACATTAATAGGTATGTTGAAATATGTAAAATTTGAAATATGAATAAATACAGTGCCATTCAAAGTTTGGGGTCAGTAAGATATATTTTTTAAAATAAGTTAATTTTATTCAGCAAGGATGCATAAAATTGTGACAGTGAAGATGTTGACACAATATTCAAATAAATGATTTTCTTTTGAACTTTCTGTTTATCAAATAATCCTGAAAAAATGTATCACAGTTATTTAACAGCACACCTGTAATATTAATAATAAGTAATGAGAAATGTTGAGCATCATTCAGGATCATGTGACACTGAAGGAATATTAGACTGCTGTCACTTTAAGAGCTGCCCGGATCGTTTGGTTCATTTAAAAGTAAACAATTCACTCTCTATAGATATATTTTTCATGTGTGTAAGGCCAGTATACACAGCGGTTCGTGCTCAAGTTCACAGAGACCGAGACGGCAGAAAGCGCATCCTGTTTCCTTTCATTATTTTACAAAAGCGCAAGGTTTCGTTGTTATTCTGAGTGCACACAAATAAATGTACAGTCTTTACAGATTCAAAAGATGTATTACCTCTATCTGTATGACCTAAAATTATGGAGTATTTTAAGTTATCGTACCGGCGCCTCCATCTGTCATGCAGGGAGCGTGCTACTATTCAGCTTCCATACTCAGCACAGAAAATTGAATTGCGCTTGTTTTTCTAGGCTAACATTAGATTGAGCAGCCAAAGTCGCTGCTACTAACATATTTCAGAAGAAAAGCCATATTTGAGGTCGATGAATGATATGTGAGTATTTGGATCTCCTGCCCAATGTACTATATTACCACATATACCAGCCATTAACGATCTGTCAGATCTGTGTGACTTCGCAACTTCCTGCGGAGTTTTTTTCCAAGACTAAGCGACTAATAAAATTTTGGTCGACCAAGCCTCTTCTCGTCAACTAACGGTTGGTCGACTATTACAAGGCAGCCCTACAGCACTCAGAAAGTCTCTTAGATAGTGCATTCATATAGTGAAATTAGATCTCTTTTGGTCCTGATTGCATTTTAACGGCTTAAAATCACTTGTTTTTAAACATCATGTGAGCATGTAACCGTGATAGAGTTGACAAAATTGACAAATTTCTACTGGTTAATCATGTCTACTGGTACATTGCTCACCCTTAGGTAGTATATATTTCTATACATTATGTATACATACACACTTTTACATATAAAATGTATTAGAATGTTAAACACATAGTACATGCATACATATATGCAAGAAATTTTAAACTTAAGTGCAGTGGGAAATTTCTATAACAATAGTATTACATTAAGAAAACTGTTTTGCGGAAATTACGCACTTGAGAGGTCAGTACAGGAGGATGACAATAGTATTTGACACATATTTTAGTTATCTGATTCCAATTGGACATTCCGAGAACAATAGTCCTCAGGTGCATCATTACCTGAACATCAATCTGTTAACATGGCCTTTTGTTTTTTTGTTTGTTTTTCCTTCAGGTTCATGACTGAAGCAGCACGCAGAGAGCAAGAAACTCAGAAAAAGAAGGTCCAACCCAAAATTGCCATATCAGTCACCGGAGGTGTATCGCGTAACAGTACGGCCACGCCTCCTCGGCATAGCAACGGCAGCCTAACTCCACCCGTCACCCCTCCCATCACGCCATCATCCTCCTTCCGCAGCAGCACACCCACAGGTGAATGGAGTTTGTGTGATATTGCACAATTCTAATGTTAGATGTATTTATGAAAAACAATTATTTGATTATTTCTAGTGTTTGTAATACTTGTGGAAAATTTAACGGCTGCTGATTTCTCATGTCTTTTAATTTGTTATACTTAAATCTGAAATTTTCTGATTTTCTAACCTTTAAATTAGTATGCTTTGTTGCATTTGCTGTCAGAGAGTTAGTTCCCCCTAAACTTTAAGCCACACTAATTGAATGTGTGTGTTTTAACTGAAAAGTTTCCAAGCTTGGGTGACGCCCACACTTCCTGCCACTCCATTTCCTGTTTGTTTTATACTGTGCTTGTCTTTTAATGAACAATTAAATAAGCCTGTCATTATGTCAGTTTATCTTCTGTGCAAAGAAATATGCCAAGAATCGTAACTTAAATAGCAGACTGCTGGTTAATTTCAGCTAAGTTTAACTGAATCTGTGCTGCATAAACAGGAGTTCTTTCAGAAATGTTAAGTCAAACCTGAACACATTATGCTCCTAATGAAGAAACGCTGGATAATTGTAGTAAAGGGCACATTTGCTTTCTCAGGTCTCATTAGTTCTTTCATCAGCTAATATATGAAGCAAATAAATGACTAATTAAAGAGTTTAACTTTATTGGTGTGCCTCAGGCAGTGAGTGTGATGAGGAGGAAGTGGAGTATGAAGACTCTGACAGTGACGAATCCTGGACTACAGAAAGTGCCATCAGCTCAGAGTCCATCCTCAGCTCCATGTGCATGAATGGTGGCGATGAGAAACCCTTCGCATGCCCTGTTCCAGGATGCAAGAAAAGATACAAGGTACTGAACATGTGTATGTATGTATGGGGCATAACGTTTCATACAATAGATGGTTCGGTTTGATATGACACTGTGGTGTCACGGTACAGCAAAAACAAAGAAATGCCAGAGAAATTTCTTTGATTTTTACAATTTTTTAAAACTTTATTAAAACTAGCACCATAAAGTATGATCTTAAAAATATTCTAGACTTTGGAAGGACTTTTGCTGTTTATCTTAGATTTTGGAAGCTTTTTTTTACCATTCGTTTCTTATTTATTTGGTTCCAAAATAAATAATGTTTGCTGATTTTTTTTTTTTTTTTTGTGTTTTATATTTAAACTTTGTTTTTTTGTTATTTTATATTAGGCCTATGCCATAGTGTGTTTGTATTCGTTTTGTTAATAAATTAAACATTCTGTTTAATATATTTCAACATTTTAAAGTTTGAGTTTGTTTAATGTTTTGTTGTTGTCAATTCAATCAATTGACACAGAAATGCCGCTGATTTGAAAGTGAAAGTAAAATGCGCACAGGCATTAAAAAGCTATTTAAAAGCAAATAAAAGCGAGGAAAAGGGGGAAAACTCTAACAAACTACCTCACCGTCACAACCCTACTGGAGTACATTATACTTCACACACTTTAAGTTCTTTTATTTTTCAAATGTAATAGGATTAGTCCAACGATTCGGTTTGTAATGCGTACCGAACCGAAAACCTTGTACTGAACGGTTCAATACAAATATGTGTATCGTTAAATATATATATATATATATATATATATATATGAAGTAATATGAAGTAATATTGTGGTATCAGATATTTTAAAAATTTAGAATTTTTTACATTTTATAATGTAAATTAGTGCTGGACAGTTTGATGGTTACCTTTATATTAAACCAGAATGCATGAAACTGCATTTTGAATCAAAACAAGCAAGCTACATGTAGCATGAGCAGTTTTTGATGTCATTTAGATTGTACAAGTTCAAAATTTTAAGAAAAACAGAATGGTCTGACCTTAGCTTTGTGATATTATGCTACACAAAACATCTAATCGAAACAGAAACACCAGACGGGCTGGATGAGATGCAAATTCACTCTCTGACAGCAGGTGGCTCTTATGGAACAGCAGCAATACAGCGTTTCCTTACAAAGCAGCACAGTGCTTTAAAATACTACATTAATATATGGAAGTAAGATTAAACGAAAATGCCATCTAAACTTTCCTGAAGACAGTCCATTCCCCTCAGAGATGCATTTATATAAACCTTTCATCCCTAGTTTAGTATTTACAATTTTCTACCTGTATTTTGCACATCGTGAAAAGTGAGCATGCTAAAGTATTTTCTCCTCATTGCGTTCGTCTTCAGCCTCTCTGGCTCTGGTGTTATTAATAGTTCTAAAAGTTTTCCAACCATTAGTCACAAGTGTATGCAGTAAACAAGGATCTCCTCTCAATTAATGAAAAAAAATTCATACCATTTCCATAATTCAAAACCTGTATATCGCCCAGCACTAATACAAATTAGGATAACATACTACTTTAGTATGATCTAAAACTAAATCTCAAAAAAAAAAAAAAAAAAAAACTGTGGTTGGTCACATTATATGTAATTTAGACAATCTCTTCCTGTCAGATTATGAAAAACCTGCACTGGATTACATTAATGTTTTTTTATTTCTGTAACGTTTTTTTCCCGACTTTCCCTCATTTCTGCTTTTCCTTCTAATTTCTCTTTCAGAATGTGAATGGTATTAAGTACCATGCTAAAAATGGGCACAGGACGCAGATCCGTGTGAGAAAACCTTTCAAGTGTCGCTGTGGGAAAAGCTATAAAACCTCTCAAGGCCTTAGACATCACACCATCAACTTCCACCCACCCCTGTGATACGCACACCATCATTTTCAAGTTTACCTAATCATCCTTTCATTTACATTTCTGGATCATATGTAAACTGGGATCAAACTGACTTACTTTCTTTTTGTTCTTTTTTTCCTCTTTTTGTGTGTGATTTTATATATACATGTAGATATATTTGTACATTTGCACATTCCATGTATATCATTTCTTTACTGCTTAAGATATACTTTTTTTTTCTTTCATTAAAGTGACAGAGTCACTGATAGTTGATTAGGACACGACATAAACATTTGTTTCTGATTTTAAAGTCTATTCAGAGAAAAAATGGTTTAAAATCAGAAAATATAATTTCTCTTTCTTCATGAAGCCTACTTGAAGTGAAAACTACAGTAGGTACGTTGAAACGTGTACATACGAATTATATAAAGACACATTTATATATATTAGTAGCTAAGTTGTATTATCCAAACATTTTATTTTCCATGATATATTTTGCAGAACATTTATATTATGTTTTATACAAGAACTTTATCTCATCTTTTTTTCAAATTACATTTCATATTTTTATTTGCTTTATAGAGAAGCAATCTTTTTTTATTGTCTAAATTGGAAGGACATTGATCTCAGGTCACAATACAGCTGCCAACTTTCAGACAAACAAACCAGGAAACAGGAAAAACTCACTTCCACTCACTTTGTTCCAGAACATTCCACACAGAATATCAAAATTACCTTTCCAGATTTCTTTTGCATGCAGCTGGCATGCACCTTCGGTGGGAAATTGAATTCTTTGCATGTGGCCTTCTCCAGACGACTGCAAGCAGTTACGTGATGTAGACATGGTTTCTGTCTAGTTGCATTTGAGTTCTGAGCAGTATTTCACATAACGGTCTCTAAATGAAAAAACACTATTGTCAAAGCCAACATCAGCTCACAGAAAGACAAAGAAGAGCAGATTTATTCTGCTCTGTTACCCTGCTGTTATGCCAGCAGTGCAGAAGTGCCAAGTTATTCTTCCCCAACTGAAAAAAGAAACATGGATGATCTGCCAAACACTCAACGGGTCACATCTGGCTATCCGTTTGGTGCCTGTTAGCGGAGGAGCCTTAAAGAGGACCTAAACTTTTCTTTGTGTACTCAGCCTTGCAGTATTTTTTAGCTCGTACGATTTATTTCGGTTGTTGCTGTTGTTTATTTTTGATATGTTTGGGACTGTCCTCGTGGTTGTGTTTGTGTAAATGTATTTGTTAGCCCTCTGCTTGCCTTGTATCGTAGGCTACGGCTTGCTAGCATGACACGACCGCTTAGCTGCTCTGCTGTCTCTTTGGCTTGTAGTCTGTTACAATCTTTGTTGTCAAAAGTATTATATTATTACTTTATATTGTTACTGCTAGTGTTACAGTTCAATAGTGCCAGATGCATAGCTAGGCCTGAATATATTTTTTCTCAACTTTGATTCTTGAACGATTTCGCATCGGTCCTGTTGTCGGCCAAATAAAGCATACCACGGTTTACAAAAGTAAAATCTCTTCAACTTTTGGTGCAAAGAAGGACCAAGTAAGCTGTCCTATCCACAAGTCTGTTTTTCTCGGTTAGGGTCGGTCAAAAAAAACAACGTGGACCAAAAATGGCACTGCCAAATCTCCAGATATGAAGCTTGGAAAAACAAGGTGCTGTTCACGGTACAATGATGGTATCAGATTGTGTACTTTGAAATGTATACCATAGTATTTGTATGGTATTGTATGGAACATGTCCAAAAACATGCCACTTTTTTGTTTTAGGACACAGAAATTTGATATGGACAAAAGGGTCTGTATTTAAACGCAAGTATCTTGTACTGTCACTGATTTCTTGGAAAAAAAAAAAAAAGAGGCTTAGAGTTGAACGAATGGATAGCTACTATAATTTCGATGCCAAAAACTGGAGCTACGGAATGAATAAGTATTGTGAGTGACTCATTGTGGATGACTCACTGTCCTGTTATTTTCCAATTCATCCGGTGTCATGTTTGTTTGTATGTGTGTATTTTTGGACGCTGTACCAGTTACCACATTTGTACCTCTCTTTGGCTACAGAGTCATTTGGTCTCAGCTTTGACACGCAAACTAGAACTTGTTAAACATGATTTCATTGGATAGGATCCGTGTGATTCCTCACACCTGCAATGTAGTAATGTGACTGAGATGCATTTATTTTGGAGGGAGTTTGATATACTATATAGTGAATGTATCGTATTGCAAGTCTTTTGTAAAGTGCTTTTGAAATTATATTTTCGTACTGTATGTTTTTGTGGAAAACGTTTTGTGGAACCGAGGCAATTTGTATGCGAGACGACGTGTAATGTGTGTGTGTGTGTGTGTGTGTGTGTGTGTGTGTGTGTGTGTTTGTGCGAGCGAATGAGAGACTCTTGAGACGTCTTTATCCTCAAGCTGCAATGTAAACTTTAGGACAATGGTACAAAAATAAAAAAAGCAAACCAGAGTGTGTACCGTTTCTGTGTTTTATTGTGCTGATGTAATAATGACTTGCTGATACAAGCACAAATGTTCAGTTGATGAACTTGAGCAGTAGCATTCTTTATTAATAAACATACACTTGATACACACAAACACAGAGCAACCCTAAGTTAAATGTCCTGGCACACATACAGTGTAAAGCATCAGCCGATAAATGGATTTCAAGCAGGAATGTGTGATGGATATAATGCTGAAAATGAAAGTTTAAGATGTTCAATGTGAGATGTTTGAACCAATGATGCACTGAAAGGTTGCTGCAAAAGTTATAGCTGAGCTTCAAGGAATAGTTTACCTAAAAACGAATGTTTTGTTATTATCACACAGAATAAGAATTTTTAAAGGTGACTGGATTGTTGGAAAGACCTACAAGATAAATAAAAGGAGACTGGAGACTTAAGCTTCATAAATGAAACAATTCATTCACAACTTGGACTGATTAACTATAGAAGCTGGTTTCCTCCATGGGATAAAAAAAAATTAAATTGCAATTCTGATTTTTCTTTTTCTTAGAATTGCAAAACCGTGGCAGAAACAGGCTTCCATAATTCAGTTCTTTGGCTTAACTTTAAGTTGTTTAAACCACTATGATATTTTATGGTGCTTTGCATCTTTTTTGAAGCTTAAAAGCTTCAGTCTACATTTATTGTAATTGCATGGAAAAGCACAACCAGTATTTTGTTTTACTGAAGAATGGCATGAGGGTGATTAAATGGTGACTGAATTTCCATTTTTAGATGAACTATTCCTTTAAATTAGTGTATTAGTAACTGTTTCACACAACAAATTCAATGCCTCTGAGGTAACATTTTTAAAGTTATTTTAGGTCATTTCCCTTTTGTCTGAATAAACATCACTGCATCATTGGTCCTTTAAAATGAAGTCTATATTTTCATTAACAACAACCTAAAGCTGTCTGCTCTCATTTTAAAGCGCAATCAGTTTTACAGTAGTACACAAAGTTTTAAACTAAAAAAAGTGCTTTTCATTTTTTTTTTTTTAACATACAGTCAAGGTCAAACGTTTACACCCCCCTTTCAGAATCTGCAAAATGTAAATTGTTTGACCAAAATAAGAGGGATCATACAAAATACATGTTATTTGTTATTTAGTACTGACCTGAATGAGATATTTCACATAAAAGATGTTTACATAAAGTCCACAAGAGAAAAAAATAGTTGAATTTATAAAAATTACCCCGTTCAAATGTTTACATACACATGATTCTTAATACGGTGTTGTTACCTAAATGATCCACAGCTGTGAGTTTTTTTGTTTTGTTTAGTGTTCATGTGTCCCTTGTTTGTCCTGAACAGTTAAACTGCCCGCTGTTCTTCAGAAAAATCTTTCAGGTCCCACAAATTCTTTGGTTTCCCAGCATTTTTGTGTATTTGAACCCTTTCCAACAATGACTGTATGATTTTGAGATCCATCTTTTCACACTGAGGACAACCGAGGGACTCTTATGCAACTATTACAGAAGGTTCAAACGCTCACTGATGCTTCAGAAGGAAAAACGATGCATTAAGACCAAGGGGGTGAAAACTTTTTGAATTTGAATATCAGGGTAAATTTAACTTATTTTGTCTTCTGGAAAACTTGTAAGTATCTTCTGTAGCCTTTGAAAGGCAGTACTAAATGAAACAAAATATGATATTTAGGCAAAATAAGAAAAATGTACACATCTCTCAGCTCTTCATGCATTGTTTTTCCATCTGGAGCATAAGTGAGCGTTTGAACCTTCTGTAATAGTTGCATATGAGTCCCTCAGTTGTTCTCAGTGTGAAAAGATGGATCTCAAAATCATATAGCATTACATACACAAAAAACCAAAGAATTTGTTGGATCTTAAGGACTTTTCTGAAGAACAGCAGGCACTTCAACTGTTCAGAACAAACAAGGGACTCAGGAACAACTCACATTTTTATATATATATATATATATATAAACAACAACAGCTGTGGACAGGTAAGAAGGTAGGAACACAGTATTAAGAATCAAGGGGATGTAAACTTTTGAACAGGGTCATTTTTATAAATTCAGCTATTATCTTCTCTTGTGGACTACATGTAAACATCTTTTATGTGAAATATCTTTTTTATGTCTACTAAATAAACAATAACATGCATTTTGTATGATCCCTCTTATTTTGGTAAAATAATTAACATTTTGCAGATTCTGAAAGGGGGATGTAAACTTTTGACCTCAACTGTATCCATTACACCTGAAGACCATTATTATAGTATTCTGTCCCTTAGAAGTTTAAATATCTGAATTAATGCTTATCTATGTGCAAATCAAATATTCCGATGGCAAGTCCTCCTGGCATGAGTTCTGCAGCGGTTTACGACGAAGTGACAACATCAGCGTGTTTCGAACAAAACACTGAAGCCCCATGAATCACCTGAGGCGTTTTATATATAGAACTAAAAGCAAATAAATAATTTTTTCCCCTCTCTAATCGAAGTTGTCAAAGTTCAGGACATTGTCATCAAAGTGTGTGTGCACATGCTTTTCATAGAGATGCTGCTGGCAGTCCAGAGGAAACTGCTCGCTGCAGACGGGACATACCCTCCAGTGAGACTCCACGTGACGTTCGAAACTGCTTTGCTCAAAGTGTGGCGGAAAGATCACCTCGCACAGGGGACACCGCTTATGAACATCAGGTCTGAGTGGGGGAAGAAAATGAAAGTGTTTTAATCTACGATAGGGGTGGCAAGTCGGACATGTTTGGAATGAAAGACTGCTTACTGCTTAAAGAGTTAGTTCAACCAAAAATGAAAATTCCGTCATTAATTACTCACCCTCATGTTGTTCCAAACTCGTAAGAACTTTGTTCATCTTCAGAACACAAATGAAGATATCTTTGATGAAATCAAAGAGCTTTCTGACCCTGCATAGACAGCAACGCAACTGACGGTTGAATCACAGATGTCACATGGATTATTTTAATGATGTCCTTACTATCTTTCTGGGTCTTGAATATGGTAGTTGCCTTGCTGTCTACGCAGGGTCAGAAAGCTCTCGAATTTTATCCAAAATATCTTAAATTCTGTTCCAGAGATGAACGAAGGTCTAATGGGTTTGGAACGACATAAGGAGTGAATAATTATTTTTTAGTATTTTTTTTTTAAATATATTTTTTGAGTAATTATATAAGAATTTTTGGGTGAACTATCCTTTTACTTCATACTGTAGGTTTACAGAATACATTTTAATTAGCAGTATGCTATATCGCCAATCTCACTATTGTTTAGTAAGCAGGTGGATCTCAGCGAAAAAAAACAATCCTAACTAAGCAAAATAAAATATTACTTTCTGTCAGTCGAAATGGAAAATCAATTCCAATTTCAAAGATACATATAAAAACACCTGTCACATCATTGCTTGAATTAGTAAAAAGATTTTTCTCCATATAATGGATTGATATGGTGCCCTGAGTTTGAACTTCCAAAATGCAGTTTAAATGCAGCTTCAAACGATCCCATCCGAGGAAACAGGGTCTTATTTAGCGAAACAATCGGTTATTTTCATAAAAATAATACAATTTATATACTTTTTAATGTCAAACGGTCGTTTTGTATCACTCTGCCTTAACTGTTTTTTTCCGGTTCGTGACAGTTAGGGCATGTCAAATAAGTCCCATCTCATGTTCTCCCTCAACTTTAAAATCATCCTATATTGCTGTTTTACCTTTTTTGTTAAGGGTGTTTGATCTTTTTTGCATGTTCACTTTGCAAAGACTGGGTCGGTACTTTTGCAGCGATGTAGGATGATTTTGAAATTACTTTTGAAGTTGAGGGAGAAAATACGATTGGAGTTTTTCGACATACCCTAACTGTCTTGAGCCAGAATACACAGAGTTCAGGGAGAACAAGACAAGACGAGCGTTTGAGATTAAAAAGTATTTAAATTGTGTTTTTTAAATGAAAATAGCCGATTGTTACGCTAGATAAGATCCTTCTTCCTCGGTTGGGATTGTTTACAAACGCATTTGGGATTGTTTGAAGCCGCATTTAAACTGCATTTTGGAAGTTCAAAATCAGGGCACCATAGCAGTCCATTTTATGGAGGAAAATCATGAAAGGTTTCCCTCAAAAAACATAATTTCTTTACGGCTGAAGAAAGAAAGACATGAACATCTTGGATGACAAGGGGGTGAGTACATTATCTGTAAATTTTTGTTCTGGAAGTGGACTTCTCCTTTAACCCCTACTTCTAGGTATTCAATGCAAACCGTGTAGAAACCATGGGTAGTATGGCTGCATATAATTCTAAACATTCACCTGGTGTCAAAGCAGAAGCTGGTGTGGCTCTCATTAGATTCCAGGCTCTGATGATCACAGACCGCAGGGGCCTCACCATCACCTCCCTAAGAAAGACATAAAACCCAAAACGAAATGCACACATCACTTCTTCTTGACTGAGACATAACAATACAATGTTCTCCAGCGGACACATTTAGCTGTCACCTCTCTATTGAGACATAACAGCCAAGATCTCACACAGACACACACACCCACACTTCCGACGAAAAGCCACGCCTGTCTGCACACAGCCGGCTTCCTGCAAAGGTTAATGGGCTTTTAACGCAGCAAACGAGAAAGGAGGAGAAAGGGGTCAGCGCCGATCTGCACCCTCAAATATCACAGGCCGGCAACCCCAGCCAATTAGCATAGCCCTCGTCAACATCTCTCTCTAACGAGCCTCTAGCCTCGTCACTCTAATCCGCTAACGAGCTCAAAAGAGAAAAGCCTTAATTGCCGTTTCATGCAAATTAACCACCTCTGTATTCACCTATGAACTGAGGTCTGAGGGTGCGGGGAACGCAGAGGGCAGCGAGGAAGAGAAGATGAAAAACGAGCGAATCAAAGAGTTTGAATCAAAGGACGACAAGGTGAAGTCAAGACGAAGAGTCGAAAACAGAATGAAACTCTGAGAGAGAGGAATAAAAAGTGAAGGTTGTTGAAAAGTGACGAAAATACAAGGTAATGCCACATATCAGTTTAAAGACTGGCACAAAAGCACTCAGTTATCAGTTCTGAACCTTACAAAAAGCTTCATCAAGATGTAAAATAAAGCTGATGAGCCATAAACTAGTTTTATGGGTGCCACTTTATATTAGGTGTCTTTAACTACAATGTACTTACATCAAAAATATGATGTATTTATTATGTTCTTGTTGCATTGCAAATATTATATAGTCCTGTTTTGCATGTACATACTATGTACTTACACAAAGAGTTCAGGAAGAGCAAGACAAGATGAGGGATTGAGATTAAAAAGTATTTAAATTGTATTTTTTAATGAAAATAACCGATCGTTTCGCTAAATAAGACCCTTCTTCCTCGGCTGGGATCGTTTACAACTGCATTTGGGATCATTTGAAGTTGCATTTAAACTGCATTTTGAAAGTTCACAATCGGGGCAACATATCAGTCCATTATATGGAGAAAAATGCTGAAATGTTTTCCTCAAAAAACATAATCTTTATGACTGAAGAAAGAAAGACATGAACATCTTGGATGACAAGGGGGTGAGTACATTATCTGCAAATTTTTGTTTTGGAAGTGGACTTCTTTCATTTGTATTTCGAAGATGAACAAAAGTCTTACGGGATCTTAACAACATGAGGGCGATTAATTAATGACAGAATTTTCATTTTTGGGTGAACTATCCCTTTAAAGACACTTAATATAAAGTGGGTCCAATTTATGGTAATTTTATGGTGCTTTTGTGTCCTTTTTGAAAGAAATAACAATTCTGTCACGTGCGTCATGGTACTCTTGTGAAGGCAAGTCGAAGATTGACATGGAAGAGAAGAGACTGTTGAATATAGTCATTATTTTTGTTTGTTTTTTTGCACACAAAAGTATTCTTCTAGCTTCATAACATTACAGACTATTTTAACGATGTCCTTACTACCTTTCTGGGCCTTGAACGTGTCAGTTGCATTGCTGAAAGATCTTAATTTGTGTTCTGAAGATTAACAATCTATATGTACAGTATGTGTCCTTACGCTAGGCCGCTCTTCAGCGGGATTCTCCAGGCCATCAGGGGGGCTGAGACTGCGTGATGGCTGACTGCAGACAACAGGACCACCCCACGGCGGCGGAGCCAATGGAGGGGGCCGGCAGGTTTGTTCTGGGGATAATGCTCCATCTGCTCCATCTAAACAACAACAATTCAGAAGTTCTTAATAATTTTGTCACATTACTAAAATTTCAGTAGTTGAATACCAATGTCACTAAAATTTTTTGATACTCTACCAAATTTCGACATGACAAGAAAACAAATATACTACACTTCTCCTCTTACATATATACACTAACATTTTTTTTAATTAATACTTCTTTAGCTGGAACACATTAAAAGGTTATTTACCCAAAAATTCTGTCATTGATTAGATATTTTTTAAACACATTATTTTTTTGATGAAATCTGCGAGCTTTCTTACCCTGCATAGACAGCAATGTAAATGACACGTTCAAGGCCCGTAAAAGTAGTAAGGACATTGTTAAAATAGTCCAGGTGACATTTGTGGTTTGACTGTAATGTTATGAAGCTATGAGAATACTTTTTGTGCACAAAGAAAACAAAAATAACTACTTTATTCAACAATTTCTTCTCTTCAGTCTCATGTCAGTCTTTGATGCTGATGCAGGAGCCGGCGTTCTGACGTAGTACATCTATCTCTCTATATTGAACATCTATATCATCTTTATATTCTGGTTAAAATAAGTAAGGCTGTCGAAATCTTAAGACATGTTTAAGAAGATGAATGCAAGTGTGTTGCATCAGCATGCGTTGTGGTACTCTTGTGATCCGTGGCAGGAAAGAGAAGAAATTGTTGAGTAAAGTTGTTATTTTGGTTTTCTTTTTGAGCAAACATTATTCTCGTAGTTCTATAAAATTGTCCTTACTACTTTTCTGGTCCTTGAACATGGTAGTTGCGTTGCTGTCTGTGCAGGGTCAGAAAGCTCTCGAATTTCATTAAAAATATCTTAATTTGTGTTCTGAAGATGAATGAAGGGGTTTGAAACGACACAAGGCTGAGTAATTAATGACAGAATATTCATTTTTGGGTGAGCTATTACTTTAAATTGTTCAAAAGTGACAGTAAAAACTTTTACCACATCACAAAAGATCTCTATTTCAAATAAATGCTGTTCTATTGAACTTTAAAACAACTTTTAAACAATAAAAATAAAAGTAGACAAAAGCATGCACCCACCCCGGGTCTCTTGCTCTGAATAAGGGTTTCCGTACTGCAGTTCAGCAGGTTGTTGGGGTACCAGTGGAAGTGGAGGTTGGTCTTGTGGATACGGCAGTGGGTAACGCAGCATCATTGGCTCTCTGACCTCTGACCTTCGACTCCCTGCTGCCTCTACTCTGTTCATACACTGCCGCAACTCCTGCAAGAAAAACGGTCGACAAAATTATTTATAGAATCTATCTCACATGATCACAACATAACTGACAGAAAACACTTATTTATTGCTTACGTGAGTTATACTAGCTATTACAAATATTGTCACTGAAATTAATGAGACTGGCAATTTGGACACTAAATAAAACTCTTTTGGCCAACGATCTTCAACCAAAGAAACTGAAATCTTCAGTACTATTGTAATACAGATTAAATATTACCAGTCTTTAAATAGCGCTGACATAGTGTATAACTCTCCTTGCTTTTTACTCTTTTTCTTGTTCTTTCTTTCCCTCTCCTTTGACCTCATATCCATGAGCCATGATTAGAGGAATTATTCGCACATTTAACATTTAACACAAGTGCTGATGGGTAATCAGGGAGCCGAATGTGGCATTTAGCCGTGACTCTTGGGGCTCAAACACTCACACTCTGCCTGATTTCAGCGCCTTACCTGCTAAGAATCAAATTAAGGTATTTAATATTTAAAGATTCTCATTAACATTTAGAAGATCAAGCTAATAATACCAGCCTTGGAAGATATTGGAGCTTTTTGGATGTCTCAATAGCAAACAAAGAACATAATACTAGTGTAAATAGCAACAAACTGTTATATATAGAAACAAAAATTGTAAGAACAGGTTTATATTGAAAATGCTCTTACCTTTTCCAGTCTCTCTTTCTCCCTGGTCACCACCACAAGACTCTCCCTCAGAGCAGACACCTCTCTGTCCTTCTCTGCCACCTGAGTCTATTAAGAAATCCATACAATTTATTTTGAGTGGCATCTGGACATGTATTTTATATCTGCTTTAAAAAAACACCTGAAAGTGAGATGTGTGATTCTAAACCACTAGGTCTGGGACCATATGCATGGTTTGCACTAGATTAAGGTACATTAAATGTATATGCTGTCCTATACAACACTGTAGGTTTAAGCTTGTTAACTGAGTTTGAGTTGAGAGTCGTGTGTATAACTTAGACAAACTGATATATAGACGGACTGCAACCTCCTCACTCACAGTCTTTGTAACTAGAGGTCCTGCATCTTATAGAGAAAGAAAGTGAACATCAGCTTACTGTCTGCTGATCTCCTTCTCTTTCTTTCTTTCTGAGTTATCATTGTGTAAATGCCTGTTTGGGTTTGAAGTTCAGTTGAAGTGGGTTTACTACGATCTTACCCTGCTCTCCAGCAAACAGTCATAAAGCATTTGGTGAGAGCGCGTGCATGCGTTTAAACACGCTGTAAATAAAAGACTTTCCTTTTGATGGTGTCTCCAGCTTTGTCTAAATACTCAGACAAGAAGAGTCCTTTACGACCTCTTTTCCACTTGGCCGGCTCTGTCCTTAATGACTGCCGTGTTCACACACGCTCACAAGGCTGACGGAAATGTGATATCTCAGTGAACCGGAGCTAAAAATCAACTTGTTCAACTGTGTTTGCATGCTTGTGTGCGCTGACATCTTATTCAAATAAATGTGTGAGTGAGTATCCGTGGCTGGCACTTCACTGTGATCATGTGTAGTATGCGACTGTGTGTGTTCACGTACTTTAAACTGCTGCTCCTCACTGGCTAGCAGGAGCTTCAGGTTTTCATTGATGGTGCACTGTTCTCTCCATTTCTCTTCCATGCAGGCGAGCTCAGCTTCGACTGACACACTGCACTCCTCTTCCTCCTCCTCCTCATCGTCCTCTTCTTCATCTTCATCGTCGTCATCCTCCTCTTCTTCCTCTTTTTTCTTTTCTTTCCCCTCCTGTCCAGGTCTGCCTTCAACTCCCAGTCTCTCGGCATCTCTTTGTGTTGCAGGTTTGATCTCAGCAGGATATTGATCTTTCAAATGTGAGAAGGTAATGAATAATGCATAAGAAGTTAGTCACAGTACTATACAGCATATATAACATTATACATGAAACTGCTGTCCAACGTGACGCAATCACAACCATTAAAAAACTGATGTCTAAATGTACTGCTATGGATGTTTTAAATGATACCAATAACCAATCATTTTGATATAAATATACAGTTGAAGTCAAAAGTTTACATACACCTTATAGAATCTGCAAAATGTTAATTATTTTACCAAAATAAGAAGGATCATACAAAGTGCATGTTATTTTTTTATTTAGTACTGACCTGAATAAGATATTTCACATAAAAGATGTTTACATATAGTCCACAAGAGAAAATAGTAGTTCATGAGTCCCTTGTTTGTCCTAAACAGTTAAACTAGCCGCTGTTCTTCAGAAAAATCGTTTAGGTCGCACAAATTCTTTGGTTTTTCAGCATTTTTGTATATTTGAACCCTTTTCAACAATGACTGTATGATTTTGAGATGCATCTTTTTACACTGAGGACAACTGAGGGACTCATATGCAACTATTACAGAAGGTTCAAACGCTCACTGATGCTTCAGAAGGGAAAACTATGCATTAAAAGCCAGGGGGTGAAAACTTTTGAACAGAATGAGATGTGTACATTTTTCTTATTTTGCCTAAATATCATATTTTCTTTCCATTTAGTACTGCCCTTGAGAACCCCCTGGCTCACCCCCTGGCTCTTAATGTATGTATTTATTTATTTATTTATTTATTTATTAAGTTTGAGGGTCAGCATGATTGTTTTTACTGTTATTAAACAAAGCCTCTTATGCACCAATGCTGCATTTATTTGATCAAAGATACAGTAAAAAATGTAATATTGCGAATACTACTTTGATGATGTGTGTTAGAGTTTAAATGTGTTGAAATTAATTTTTCTCCTTGCCAATACCTGTGGGAGGTGTCTCTGCATCTGGTGTGTGTAACTCCAGTGTGGTCTCTGTAGAGGCATCATTCCTGTTACAGTCCTAAAACATACGTAATATTGAATAGGGTGTTTTAGATTGTTTAACATTAAGTGTATCATTAGTGAAGATTAAAAGCTTTATTATTGCATTTTTGTGAAGTTAACAACTGGGTAAAGCCATTTATTTTCAGCTACTCACCCCCTGCTGCGTCTCTTGTTGCTGGGTCAGTTTAGTGACTTGTCTTCGCAAACGCTGACACTCTCTGTATTTCTCTTTGTAGTGCTCTGCAGCCATATTCAGACGCAGCTTTAGTTCCTCAACCTCCTTTTGAAGCTCCGCCTCTAGCTCTGAAACCACACCCACTCCACCTCCAGCCCTGCCCTGAAATTAAAAGACATAAAATAAAGCAAGCACACAAGAAAGAGAAAGACGTTTTCTCACAGGTCACACTGTGTCATTGTTAATAGATCTTCATAATCAAATAAAAACAATAAGGGACAGTTAGTTGTGGTTACCACTTCCTGTGATGCCTGGCTTCTCATCCTGTCCAGTTGATTCTGAGCATGTCTGCATTCTTCCTGGGCTTCAGTTAAATGGGCTCGCAGGTCTTCTGCTTCCTGACGGGCACGGTACAGCTCAGCCATGGTGCGATCTCGCCCGCCGGAGGCATCGCGTAACTCAGAACCCAACATGGCGGCCTGTTGCCGGGTGGCTTGGAGCTGCTCCTCAGCTTTACGCAACTGCTCTTTAAGACCCTAGAGATGCGCACAATGCATTAGTAAGAGTAAGTATGATTTATGCAAACACATACTATCATAAAATCTTAATTATTCCAAAATGTATATATTGTTTAAATAAATGTCAGTTACGGCATCACTGGGGTGTGTGTCTCTCTCTGTGCGTAGTCTGTGCAGTTCCTCCTGGTACTGTGCGATGGTGACCTCCCTGTTCAGCTCCACCGCCTTCAGCATCTGCAGCTCTGCACTGAGTTTAGTGTTTTCCAGCTCGGCGCTGCGCACGTGAGACTGTAAGCATGAAACACAACATGGATCGATGCACGTCACATGACTGATCACTGCATGTGATAACACTTCATAACTTGTAGATACTATACACACTTACTTTGTAAAGCTCCTTCTCATCTCTCTCATTTTTCAGTTGTGTTTGTAGACTGTCCCTCTCAGAAATAGCCTTCTGCAGCTCGTCTCTTAAACTGGACAACACACACAAAAGACAGCATATAAATCCTATACTAACCATATGCATCTTTACCCTGAGAGTCCAATTCAAAATCTAATTCAGACCAGGGAAAAAAAAAGTAAAATGGAAACATTGTGGAATTAAATATAGATAAGATCTACACTATCAGTCAAAAATTTCTTAGCATATTTTTAGTGTTTTTTTTAAGTCACTTCTGCTCACCAAGCCTGCATTTATTTGATTCAAAGTACAGCAAAAACAGTAAAATTTTGAAATATTTTTACTATTTAAAATAACCATTTTCTATTTGAATATATTTTAAAATGAAATTTATTCCTGTGATCAAAGCTACATTTTCAGCATCATTACTCCAGTCTTCAGTGCCACATGATCCTTCAGAAATCATTCTAATATGCTGATTTGCTGTTTTTTATTATGTTTATTGTCAATATTTAAAGGAGTTCTTTGATGAATAGAAAGACCCAAAGATCAGCATTTATCTGAAATAAAAAGCTTTTGTAACGTTATACACTACTATACCATTCAAAGGCTTGGAGTCAGTATAATTTTCTTGGGAAAGAAATTTTAGAAATTAATACTTTTATTTAGCAAGGATGCTTTAAATTGACCAAAAGTAATGACAAAGACATTTATAATGTTACAAAAGATTTCTATTTCAGATAAATGCTGTTCTTCTGAACTCTCTATTCATCTGTTTTCTAATAATAATAATAATAACATATGTTTTCTGAGCAGCGAATCAGAATATTAGAATGATTTCTGAAGGATCATGTAACTGCTGTGATGCTAAAAATTCAGCTTTGAAATCACAGAAATAAATTACATTTTAAAAATATTTAAATAGAAAACAGTTATTTTAAATAGTAAAAATAGTTCAACATTTACTGTTTTTGCTGTACTTTGGATAAAATAAATGCAGGCTTGGTGAGCTGATAAATCCTACTGTTCAAAAACTTTTGACTTGTAGCGTATTTTTTAAATTCTTTGCAGGTCACTAATCATATAATCAAATTTTATCACACTGATCATGTGAACTGTACAGATGATCAGATGTTTTTGCCTCCACTGACTGAAACACAATGCATCATCTCAATCATGATCATCAGGTTTTACACAAGCCTGTAGAGTTTGAGTCCTGCAGTCATCAAAGCAAAAGCTAATACTTTAAAATGTATTTTTTAAATTAACCTTTTACCTCAAATTGTTATGCTGATATAATAATTGAAAGTAAATTAAATTAAAATATATATTCATTAAAATAAATACACAGTAAAAGCATTTAAAACTACTTGTCTCAGACCCCACTTTTAATAATTTGAATAATTAAATTAATGTTCATGTCAGATAATGTGTGCATAGGCCTTACCAGTCCAGTTCGGTCTCTTTAAGAACAGCTTTTTGCGTGATTTCTAGCAGGTCCAGTTCAAGTTGTCTCACTCTGGCTTGAGCCTCCTCCTTCTCCTCACGCAGGCCTTTCTGGAGCTCCTGCAATTGGACACCAAATACTATCAATCACATCTTCCGGCCAATCAAAATACTCCAAGCATTTTATCCAATAGCAAAAATTGGTCAAAAGCGATCCGACCAATCATTCAAGAAAAATGTATATATATATATATATATATATATATTCTATATATACTCTGTTGATAATGTGGTAGTTTACAGGAAACTTAACTGAAAGAGAAGATAATTATCATAAATATTGGTATTAGTCTGATCCAGACTATCCCCCTCAAAAAAAACCCAAAACAAACAAACAAAAAAAAAAACTTAATCAAACATACAAAACCACCAAACAATCAGTCCCTTGCTGAAGTGAATTTCCCCACAGAATGATGTCAGCGGGAAAAGAGGGGGCTTCGATTTCACTTTTGTTTCAGGGGCTCATATTTAACAGTCGTCATCAGTAAATCACAGTAACATCTGGTTCTGAAAGCATGCATACACGCCTTGTCCTCCGGCTAATCTGGTGACTCGTGGTGTTTTACGGCCGATGATGTTTCGGAATTGCTGCACAGGCAAATAAAATGTGAGGTCGTAAAATTAGCAGCCACAAAATATATACTTATGTTCTCACGATAAAGAGGAAGTCTATTTTCATATGTAAGTTCTGACAGTTTAACAGACGCACGCACACTTATGGCATACAAAAGGCTTCGTGTGACTGGGGTGTGAGAGAGAATTATAAAAGTGTTAATGTTTTATTTGTGGTGTTCTTTGTCCTTTGTGACACTCATAATTCACACTTACAGACTTCAACAGGGTCTCCAGAAGGAAACACTAGGGGGCGCTGAAAGACCAGCAAACCAACTGAATCACATCCTGCTGTTTTCTGGGCCCTTTTGTAGAGTTTAATGTGCTTGCTGTGCACTGAAACATCAATACCACATTAGAGCCAAATGGAATTTGCTGACTTTTTTTTCTTCCATATTCTATGCTGATGTTGATGGAAAATCTAATTTTGAGAAATAGACTTAACATTGTAATATGTGGTAGATACATGAAATTAGCTGACCATATTCATAAGGCTATCAATGGTACCAATACGGTTTTAATTATTTGCTTTATTTATGCCATCTAGGAATATTTTTGTGGCAAGAAAAGTTGACAAAACAGTTAAATAGTTAAAATAGGTAAATAAATGAATAACCATTAAAAAAAGAAATAAAATAAACTGCCAGTACACTGGTACACTACTGCTGAAATGTTTGAGGTAAAAAAAAAATAAAGAAAAAATAGTTTTATTCAGCAAGGATGCATTAAATTAAAATAAAATGTAAATAAATATTAAAAAATGTTTCTTGAGCAGCAAATCATCATATTAGAATAATTTCTGATCATTTGACACTGAAGACTGGAGTACTATGGTATTACTAAATGATACCTGTACCATGATATCGTCACATTTCTATATTTCGTAAAGGACCATAAAGTCAAATGAACAGGTACGTCAAAAGAAAACAATGTTCTGAAAATGTATATGAAAAAAAAAAATAAAGGAGTTATTAATGAGAAATAATACAAATTAGGGTTATTAACATTAACCAATAAAATGAAAACATCAATGCCTTAATGCATTTATTTAACTTGATATTAATTGTCACACGCCCTCTCTTTAAACTCCGCCCTCCAATGACACATCAGCCAATCGAATGTCTGCAAACCCCCTAGACATGAAATGATTGACAAGACTGTTTCTGATAAACAATAATAAAAAACCCTGCCCATGTCAGGCTATTTTTGGCTTTTCACAGAGCATGAGGCTGTCACAAAGACAGTTGTGATTTCTCAGGACGCCTTTAACCCTTTAACTGTCACTTCCATTTTTGAACAAAGACGTGAAAATGCATTATCCAAACCTACATTTTTATAACATTTGTAATATGATCCTGATGTACATTTTCCATGGTAATGCAATGTCTGATTTTAAAGTGGTTTGCAAAGGACGAGATGTTAAGTTTTGACATAACTGATATAATTTCTTATGATTTGTAAAGGCAACGAAGAAGGTCTTTTTGTGACAAAGGTCAGAACTCCTGTTATGATGTACATTTTTAAGGTGCACTCTTGTCATAAACTAATCTATTATTTTTCCTACATAATTTGTGACACAAAACAGTGGTAAAATATCTATTTAGATTTAAATACAATTTCAACATCTGTTAACAAGAAAGCTATAAAAACAAATAGAATTTGTGACACATTTAATATTCTTCCTTAATATACTTGTATTTCTATTTGTATGCCCTCTCTTCTTCTTCTTCCTTTTTTTTTTTGGACTTCTCTCTATTTCTTAGAAATCTGTCTATTATATTAGTCTTTCTGTTAACGTTTAATCCATAATTCGTTTATTATTGAAAGACTGTTTGTATCTTTTGTACGTACTGTTTGTTTTGTACATACTGTAATCTTTGTTGTTCTTTACTGCAATAAATAAATAAATAAAAAAATCTATTTAGGAGTCTTAGACCTTTCCAATGATATATAGTTTGTCATGATTAGATAAGGATTTATTTGTAATATGGTGAAGTAAACGTAGCCGTCCTGCTGAGGGGATGGGCGACAGTTAAAGGGTTAAGTTATATGTATCAGGTAGGAGTGCCATTTTTCAAATGGTATTAAAAGAAACAAGTAGAGAAAACTGAAGGCGAAAAGAGCAAGAGAAAGAAAGCGGGAGAGAGAAAGAGAGAAAATCGCGTGACTGGCTGCTGTTGTCTCAGTGACTGGGCAGGTCTCCTCCTTTCTGTTGAGTGGTTTTGGTGGACATTAACTCCTGGCTGCGTGCTCACATTTGACGTCACGTCTACCCTCTGTGGTCGACATGGCACCGGCATGATAACAGATGCCCAAGTAAACTTTTCTCTGTCTCTCTCTCTTTCCTTTTCTGTTTCTCAAACTCCCAATTCTTTCACTCTAAGTAAATCATCCTCAGCACAGTCAGAATTAGGTATGGATAAATCACATGACTTTATAGGGAAGGTCAGTAATGCACACAGAGACACACACATAGCCATTATCTGATAAGATAAAGTGCTCTGTGGGAGTAGGTTCAGTCAAACAGAAAAGCGTTTTACACTTGGAGACAGAAAGTCTTAAAGCACGAATGTGCACATACACACTCAGGAGAGTACTTTGATGTGCAGATAACTTGAACTTGTGATCTCTGGTGTGTATTACATGCTGCTCAAACACTGCGTGTGTGTGTGTAGGCCATCTTTCCTGCTTCGTCGGCTGGTCACTTTTATGTGCGAGTGTGTGTTTAGTACCTGGTTGTGTTGTCTCTGTCTCTCCTGTAGCTGATCTCTCTCCTGTGTAAGAAGGCGTAGTGCTTTCTGCAGTTCTTTGCACTCCTGTTGAACTTCCTCTACACGCTGCTGCTCATACACACATATACAGATAATAAGCCAAAAAAAAAAAAAGACACAAGCTTTGTTTTAAAACCTAGTGAGATGCTTGCTTCCTACACAGGTAGCTGGCTTCTAAGAAAGCATCTTACCATAATGGAAGCTCATAAGTGACAGATTTGTAATTTGTAATTTGTAGTCACATTATAAATAATACATTTATAATTGACAATTCTCTTTTCTCTTTATTTTTTTCCCTGGGATTGCCATAATGCATCCTTGCACAGTACATACGCAATTCTGCTTTATAATTTGGCTACGAGAAGTTAGTTTAAGAGGCAGCATGCTTGGGTTGCCTACATTTTGCATTAGGAGTGCACCTGTGATGCCTAAAATGCTGCATTCGTAGGTAGCTCACTAGGTTTTGGAGCAAGGATTTATGTGCTTGGGTGTGTGATTTGCATACCTCAAGTAGTCCGGTCTTTGTCGTCACAACCAGTATGTCTGAGTTCCCTTCATCTTCCACTGTCAGTAGCTCCTCTCCTGTGGGCGTGGCAGGGCGGAACTGGAACGGCGTACTCGCACCTCTAATTTCACCCGTGTGTGTGACGTAGCAGAACTGATAAAACTCACCATCACTACGAGGAACATAATATCCTAGGAAACAGCATATAGAGTATTTGATTACAGGTTTTGTCTATATGAGATGTATACTATTATATGACCTACAATAGAAACGTCATCTGCTAACAAATCAAAGAAAAAACAAAATGCCCCCAAAAAACTAAACAAAACATGCACATTACTTGCATATTGGCTGTTAATTATTACTTATTTGGCACATAATAATGCCTTATTCTGCATACCCATATTCTAAGATCAATACCTAGATTTAACAACTACCTTACTAACTATTAATCAGCAGCATATTAGGAGGTTAATGAGGGAAAACTCTTAGTTAATTGTGTTTGTGTTCCCTATTCTAAAGTGTTACCAACAAAACAAAAACCTCATTTTGCATGAACTTTCAAAAAGTCTGAAATAAAAATTAAGACTCTTTAATTTTTTTACTTACACTACCAGTCAAAAGTTTTTGAACAGTAAGATTTTTGAAGAAGTCTCTTCTGCTCACCAAGCCTGGTTTTTTATCTAAAGTATAGCAAAAACAGTAAAACTGTGAAATATTTTACTATTTAAAGTAACTTAAGGTAAAAATTGTAAAATGTAATTTGTTCCTTTGATCAAAGCTAAATTTTTAGCATTATTACTCCAGTCTTCAGTGTCACATGATCCTTCGGAAATGATTCTAATATGCTGATTTGCGGTTCAAGAAACATTTATTATTATTATTATTATTATCAATATTTAGAACAGTTGAGTACATTTTGTTCAGGATTATCTGATGAACAGAAAGATCCAAAGTTCAACATTTATCTAAGATAAACTAATAACTGATATATAAAAGTATACATTAAAATAAAAAATAGAAATTAATACTTTTATTTAGGAAGGATGCTTTAAATTGATCAAAAGTGATGACATTTATAATGTTACAAAAGTTTTCTATTTCAGATAAATGCTGTTTTTCTGAAGAAACCTGAAAAATTCTACTCAGCTGTTTTCAACATAATAATAATAAATGTTTTTTTAAGCAGCAAATCAGAATATACAGTGATTTATGTAGGAACGTGACTGGAGTAATGATGCTAAAAATTCAGCTTTGAAATCACAGGAATAAATTACATTTTAAAATATATTCAAATAGAAAACAGTTATTAAAATAGTAAAAATAATTTACAATTTTACTGTTTTTGCTGTACTTTGGATCAAATAAATGCAGGTTTGGGGAGCAGAAGAGACTTCTTTAAAAAACATTTTAAAATCTTACTGTTCAAAAACTTTTGACTGGTAGTGTAAATAACAATAATAACAACTCTGATCATATTGTGCAAAAAGAAAAAAAATCCATCCAATCAAAAAATAATAATAATAATAAAAAACATAACTTCAGTAATAACACCCACCTTCACATTTAAATTGCAATGGATAAAACTAAGTTTAACCATCCAATCAATTATAGACAAATAAATTTCCCAGCGTCAAATTATGGAAGTAAAATGGGTTGCATAGGGCAATATATGTTGACTTTGTGTGTGTGTGCGTGTTTATACCCTGAAAGATGATAGTTCGGTGAACAGTAGATCCCTCAGTGTAGTTTTCAGGCATTGGAGACCAGAGGAACGTGTAGTAATCTCTCGCACTGCTCCAACCAACCTAATACAAACACACACACACACACACACACACACACACACAAACACAAACAGCAAACAAGGAGTCAAAACTAAAACTTCTGTTACCAGACCAATGAAAGCCTTTGAAAACAGCTACAGTAAAACATATAAAACACAGACTAGTTCATTTTGACCATAACAATACAAGTAAAAGTATATAAACACAGAGACTACATAAAAAAGTTTAAGGAACACCCACTCAAAACAGATGGAAAGAGAGTGAGAAAAAAAGAATCATTACTTAGTATCAATATATTAAACCAGAGGGAGATCTAAAATCTTAATACTTTGTCTCATATCGATTTCACAGGTTATAAATATCGCAATATGCTCAAGGAGGAATGGAAACACTTAGCCCTGTTTCTGAACTTCTTAGCCAGCTGCGAAAAGGGGGGCACAGTGTGTGTGTGTAGGGTTGGAAAAGGAGGCGTAATGGAAAAAAAGGACCGGGAAAAAGGTGAAAATTTTACACTTGCTTCAAAGGCGGCTAAAAATTGTGCGGTTACTCTTAAAAGTGTGAGCGTGCATGTGAATTCCATCATTTCGGCCTTTGAAGCGAGTGTAAAATTTTCACCTCCATAACCACCCATATTTGTGTGTGCGTGCAAATGAGCGATTGTATGGTTTTATGCAGTTTTAAATGAAATATGACGGAAACGAAGTAGAGAATGTAATCCACCATCATAAACATGTCACATACGGTTACATCTTACAGTTACAAATAAGACACACACACTCTCTCAGCAATTTGTCATCGTGATTTTTCACAGCACTACCTGACTTTTACTTTGATTACAATATATCACATCTGTAATCTCTCTTTTTTTTTACGGAAAGTATTCTGCTTTCATCTGGAGCACAGTCATCTGTGAAGAAATCACCTATTAATTACAGAGAGGAGAAGAAAAGAGGAGAGCAAGAGGAAAGAGAACGAGAAAAGGCATCCGAGTGTGTTTCAAACAAGCCGTGCTTGTACATACAGGACCGATAAATGATAAATTTAATAATAAGAGGGCTGACGTAACTATAAATCAGGTGCATAAGAACATGTTTGGCATGCGCGCGACAACTTAATTATACAGTACTTGTCCGTGTCCGTGTGTGTGTGTCTGCGCACAAACCTACTGTATGTGTATATGCATGATTACACATTTTTTTGTATTGCTTAAAGGTAGCCTGTTTTCAACGTGCTTCAACATACTCCTTGATCAAAAGTACTATGTTCGTTCGCTCTGCAAACTTAAAAAGCAGAATTTTTTGGTTTTTTTGAATATATATTGTATTTATAAATAAAAAAGCTACAGCTAAATATATGTAGAACTTTACAAATAAAACGAAAAAAATTACATTTACATACATAATTACTAACAATTAATATAAAAATATCAATTAAATTTAAAACTGAAATTTTGCACATTTGGACATTGCAAGAATAAATTAAAAATCTGCAGCTAAATATTTGTACAACTTTACAAATAAAAAGATATTTTTGTATAATTAATAACATTTAATCAAAATATTAAATTAAATAATTTAAAGCTGAACTGTTGAACTTTAAGTTAAAAAGGAGATTGCAAGTACAAATTAAAGCAATTAAGCTGAAACTAAATGGTTGAAGGACTTTACAAATAAAAAGATAAATGACAATTATTTATATATAATTAATAACATTTAATATGAAAATATCAATTTAATTAAAGACTGAAATTGTGCACATTAAATAAAAAAAGAGACATCGCAAAGAACAAATGAAAAAGATGCAGCTAAATTTTTACAACTTTACAAATAAAAATATAAAATACAATTATTTATACATAATTGATAACATTTAATCAAAATAAATTTAATTTAAACAAATAAATTTGTTTTTAGGACTTCACAAATAAAAAGATACAATTTAAAAATGTATATATATATAATTAACATTTAATATGAAAATATCAATTTAATTCAAAACTGAAATTTTGCACTTTAAATAAAAAGAGACACTGAAATTACAAATTAAAAAGATGAAACTTAATATCTGTAGGACTTTACAAATAAAAAGATAAATTACAATTATTTATAAAATTAATGACATTGAATATGAAAATATCAATTGAATTAAAAACTGAAATTTTGCCTATTTAATATAAAAGGGACATTGCAAGTACAAATTAAAAAGCTGAAACTAAATATTTGTAGGACTTTACAAATAAAAAGCTAAATTACAATTATTTCTATAAAATTAATAACATTTAATATGAAAATATCAATTTAATTAAAAACTGACATTTTGCTCATTAAATAGATAAGGGACATTTTAAGTACAAATACTTATTTGTAGAACTTTACTAATAAAAAATATAAAATACAAAACATTAGTTATATGTAATTAATAACATTTAATTGAAATATTAAATAAAATAATTTAAATCTGAAATTTTGCACTTTAAATAAAAAAGAGACATTGCAAGTACAAAAGCTGAAACTAAACATTTGTAGGACACTGCAAGTACAAATACTTAATTGTAGAGCTCTACTAATAAAAATAGAAAATACAATTGTGTATATGTAATTAATGATATTTAATTGAAATATTAATTAAAATAATACAATAATTTAAAACTGAAATTTTGCACATTAAATGAGAAAATAAAATGAGTCCTAAGAGAAACAGGACTTTAAAAATAAAAAATAACAGTACAATTATTCAAATATAATTAACAACATTTAATATAACATTTTAAATTAGGTTTTACACTTTAAATAAAAAAAGCTTACTAAAAAAATAATTCTGTTTAAGCAGAGTAAAAAAAAAAACATTTGCACACAGAAAATGTAAGTCATTTCTAAACTATTACGCAACTCACTGCTGTCTGGAAGAAGCAGTATTTTCTCAAAACCACCAGAGGGAGCTTGTGGTTCACTAAGTAATACAAAGCACAAGTTAAGGTGTTTGTACTGAGTGTGCCAGTACCTGCAAAATAGTTCCCACATTACCTCATTGATTATTTATTGATTATTTAAATACGAGTCAATAAATACTGTCAAAATACATCCATCAATTTATAATGGTCTACCATACAAATCTGACTACTATTATCCAGTTATGCATTACACACAGCAGCTAATATCTGATACAAGCAGATACAAGGCTGAAAGGAGAAAATACTAAAGCTAAAGCATAAGGAAGGATTCATTTGTCATGGCAAATACCCACAGCATTAAGAACAACAGCACATGCGATCAAACACAAGCACACACTCACACCACAACTCTATTCCCCGTAAACTAACCATCAAAACAAGAGTGATATTGAGCGGATTAACCATCTTTTTTCCAATCCACATTTTCCCCTGCAACCCACCACTCTAAATGCTGTCTGGAAAGATCTGGTTGATTTGAAGTGCCTTTTATACCAGTCATAAACTGTCATTGTATCTTAACAAGATGTAAAGTTTCCATGCACTCTTTTCCTCCTGATTAAACGCAAGATTAAATTTCGAGATGAAAGAAAAGAGTGAGATTAAATTACATGGATGTAATTTTCTTACAAAAAGCATTTCTGTCTCAGTGAAATATGTCATGTGTACCAACCTTAAAGATGCCAACCCAGTCTTTGGGATGTGGGGTGATGAAGGGGGTGAGTGTGTAATGACATTCAAGTGCTGCCTGCGGGAGGAAGCTTTTCCCAACATTCTGGAAGATGACATGGGCGAAGTTGGACGTCTCCATGACAACACTTCCTCCTCCGCCAGCAGGTAATCCCGTATTACAGGCTGACGACATCATAAGTGCTCAAAGAAAGCCTGTGATTGGTCTACCTGAAACAAGAACGAAGGGAAAGTACAAAGAAATAATGAGGTTTTTAAGTAAGGGTTAATGCTCAGTCAGATTGTCATTATTGCAAAATAAACCCTAACACGGACTTGTATCACCCTGACTGAGTTTTTATTAGTCTGCATTATTCCTTAGCTAATTACTAAATAAAAGTATTGAATAGTGATATTAAATGTTTTATCTTACTTTTAAAAACCTCAGAGAACATACACTACCAGTCAAAAGGTTTCAAAGATTTTTAATCTCTACTGCTCATCAAGCCTGCATTTATTTGACCCAAAGTACTGCAAAAACAGAAAAAATAATTAAATTAAAATAACTGTTAATCTATTTGAATAGATTTTAAAATGTAATGTATTCCTGTGATTTTAAAGCTGAATTTTTAGCATCATTACTCCAGTTACATGATCCTTTAGAAATCATTCGTATATTCAGATTTGCTGTTCAAAAAAATATTTATTATTATTATTATTATTATGTTGAAAACAGATGAGTAGATTTTTTCAGGTTCCTTTGATGAATAGAAAGTTCAGAAGAACAGCATTTATCTGAAAAAGAATGCTTTTGTAACATTCTAAGTGTCTTTATCATCACTTTCGATCAATTTAAAGCAAAAAAAAAAAAATCAGCATATTAGATAATTTCTAAAGGATTATGTGACACTGAAGACTGGAGTAATGATGCTGAAAATTGAGCTTTGATTACAGGAATAAATTACATTTTAAAATATATTCAAATAGAAAGCAGTTATTTTAAATAGTAAAAATATTTCACAATATTACTTTTGCTGTATTTTGGATCAAATAAATGCAGGCTTGGTGAGCAGAAGAGAATTCTTTAAAAAAAACATTAAAAATCTTTTATGCTATGCAGAAAACATTCGTTGTACAGAATGAAAGGTCAACTACACAATATGGCCCAGGAATTATTTAGAAATTCATCAGAATCAAGTATTCCAAATGCTTACATAACACATTGCATTATACGTCTCTTCTGACTTATTTCAATTCCTAAGATTTTCACTTAAGTTCATCTTTTTTATATATATTTAATGACGTTACTTTGAAAGTGACAGATTAAAAAAAAGTTTACACTGAAAATTGCATGATGGTGTGTTTAAACAATGCATAATTCGCTTAAAAATGTTACATAGATGGTTACATTTTTCTGAGCTGACATACATTTGGTTTAAGCCCATGTGCAGCTGCATGAAGAAGACCTGCCCTATTTCAGGCCGGATGGGGCGATGCCGAGTAGGCCTGTATGCATGGCACTGCTGATGGTGCTGTCATCCCTGTTCAGGCCTTTATCGTCAATGACAGCTCGATTCAATAAAGCAAATTACATATTTTCTCCCTGAACTCACTATATGATGTTATGAAACATTACATTCCTTCTTAATCATATTAAAACACGTTTGCTTAAACCGAAAGCGACTTTCTAGATATGTTTCACTTGCACGATGTCGCTAAGTAACAAGTCACTGCGGATTTTAATGGCAGGTACAAGTATACTAGATCATGTAGTTAGCATTTTTCGATATATGTTATACGAATAAATTACTGGCGGTGGCCTTAGAGGATGAGCTGATGAGTTTTATTAATTCCACTGCAATC